>NW_020769445.1:304808-323016 GCF_900518735.1 Pseudonaja textilis | reverse complement strand
AATTGTGGGAATTGAAGTTCACAAGTCTTAAACTTGTCAAGTTTGAAAACCCTTGTTCTAAATAACCTTCTGTCCTTTAAAACAAGCTCTAGATTAGGGTTTCTCAACCTTGGTGATTTTTAAGAATGTGGACTTCAACTCCCAGAATTCTTAGCAATCAATAGCCATGCTGGCTGGGGAATTCTGGGAGTTGAAATCCACATTCTTAAAAGTTAGCGAGGTTGAGAAACACTACTCTTTGGTTATGTTAGATAGACTCAAGTATCTATTGTGTTAACAATTAACAAGTACTCTTGTAAAATGCTGTTCTTCATCCAAGCACACGCATTATGACTTTTGTCACAGTTTGCGGGCTAGGATGTGTAATTGACTGGAAGCTGTCAGAGGTGGGGCTGCCTTCAAAAGTGTTCTGGAAAGTTTAGATAATTCTAAGGCAAACTTAGTTAACTAGACTTGGGGTCGTTCACCAGTCCTGAAACAGCTGTATAACTTCCTTGCCCTGTCTTGGAGATGAATCCAAAAGTCAGTCGTGAACTTCAGAGCTCTGTAAAGCTTGGAATTGGTATATATGTCCCTTTTCATATTGAGCAATCCAAAATCCACTTCCAAGCATCTCCATCATCTGAGAAGACTTTGGCAACTAAGGGAAACACGAGCATGGCTGAGAAATTCTGGGAGTTGAAATCCAAAAATCTTAAAAGTTGCCAAGTTTGGCGACCGCTGCAATAGAAGTTTAGCAGCAATGGACAAACTCTGATCCACAGAAGGTTTTGTTTGCTTGTTTTTTTTTTGTTTTTGAAAATGAGTTATTTCAGCTCTGAGGATTCCAGGGACAAGGCCTAAGTAGCAGAATGCAAAGGTTGCCAGGTTTGGGATCTATAAGGAGATTCTCTGGATTAGGTGCCTTTCAGGTGTGTTGGACTTTGTGACTTCCATCTGTTGACCTTCATTTCCAGTTCATGTAGAAACTATGGGAGTGGGCCTAGTGTTGAGGTAATTCCCCGTTAGGAGAATGAGCGCATACAGGGAGACGTAGTGAGAGTGGTGAAGAATAATACACAAACAGCACACAGATACACTGTACAGTAAATGTAGGTTTTTTACTTCCAATAAACGTTTAAGCACAGTCCAAGATAAACAGTCCAAGTCATTCACGGTTAAATCAGTCAGTTTTCAGTCCAGGGATAATCCAGTAACAAAGTCCAGTATCAGAAACAGTTTAGTAACAGACTTACATCAAATCCAAGAATAACAATTAATAGGGAAAAATGGAGGAAAGGCAACTCTCTCCAACAGAAGAAACAGAGACTCACTGCGACTTTCCTGAGACTAAACAACCCAGGTTTCTGGCTCCCTTATGGCTGTTTGAGAAACCACACCCAATTACAATTTTAGCATTCCCTTAAAGATACGGTATTAAAATGTCTATCCTAGTTTATATATTTCCAACCCAAATAACTGTTAGGTGACTTACATTCCTAACACCTAGCACATCTGGAGAGCACCAGGTTAAGGTAGGTGCTGTGTGAATATCCATAGAAACAAGCAGCTTTGGTTACACCAGGATTTTCCAATCTTGTCCACTTCCAGATGTGTGGACAGATGTGTGTGACATTCCAGGGGATGGAATCCATATATTTGGAAGTTGCCAAAATCCCTGGGTTGGAGGAAGCTCAGTGACCAGTGTAGTTGGCATCAGCAGCTTTATTACCTTCAGTAGATTCCTCAAGAATTCTTCATTCATAAGAACTCTTTGATGTTTCCAGCATGGATCTTTTCTAATCTAATTGGTGATATTGGGAATGGATGTGAGATTTTCTCCATGCAGAATTGGTGTTCTATCATCAAGTCAGAGTTATTCCCTATTCTTTGGTGCTGAGTCCAAAGTTGTGTTGATTTTAAGGAATCTGCATTGCAAGCTTGGCTGCAGATTTAAGCACTGGGGAAAAAATCAGGTAGTTCATTGAATAGGATCAGGGGTGGGATTCATTATTTTTAACAACTGGTTCTGTGGGTGTGGCTTAGTTGGTGGGCGTGGCTTGGTGGTACTGTGACTGGCTGGGTGTGGTCAAATCAACATCACTCACATCGAGGCACGCATCTCCTCGCTTGGCCTCTCATGACTGTGGGGATGCTGCAACAGTCGTAAGTGTGAAAAAGGGTCACTTTTTTCAGTGCCATTGTAACTTTGAATGGTCACTCCACACAAGCAAGTACCAGCAAAGGAGGGGGGAAAAACTCCAGAGAAGTTCCTGAGACAGGAAGTCTAGTCCTGCCAAGAATATAATAAGGGTTAACGGAGAGGCAGTTTCTGTAAGCAACACCAGAATGTTTCCTTCCTGCCTTCCTTACAGGATTAGGCCGGTAATTTCTTCTAACAACCGGTTCTCAGAACTGCTTAGAATGTTAACAACCTGTTGTAGCGAATAGGTGCGAACTGGTAGAATCCCACCCCTGAATAGGATCCTAGGTCTGAAGCAATTTAATTTGAAGGAGGGGAGATTAATTGTGAAGGGGTGTAGCGTATTTTAATTCTGGGTGGGGATGAAAAAACTTTTAGTTCTGAAATGAAGTATTGGCCATCTCCCACTATCCAGCAACATCTGGAGGGTTTCACATTATCCCACCTTAATGCAAGCAGGATGTTTCACAACAGGGGAAACGGAAAGGCCAGATATGAAATAAGATATGAAACAAGAGCAACAAAGATGATTAGGGGACTGGAGGCTAAAACATATAAAGAACTGTTGCAGGAACTGGGTATGGCTAGTCTAGTGAAGAGAAGGACTAGGGGTGACATGATATCAGTCTTCCAATATCTCAGGGGCTGCCACAAAGAAGAGGGAGTCAAGCTATTCTCCAAAGCACCTGAGGGCAGGACAAGAAGCAATGGGTGGAAACTAACCAAGGAGAGAAGCAACCTAGAACTAAGGAGACATTTCCTGACAATCAGAACAATTAATCCATGGAACAACTTGCCTTCAAACGTTACAGGTGCTCCATCACTGGTGATTTTAAAGAGATTTGTCCAGTGGTGGGATTCAAATTTCTTTTACTACCGGTTCTGTGGGCTTGGCTTGGTGGGCATGGTGTGGCTTGGTGGGCGTGGCAGGGGAAGGATATACTGCAAAATCCCCATTCCCTCCCCACCCCACTAACCTGCTTTCCAGCTCCGTTCTCCTGTGCAGAGCAAGCAAAGAAGACCCAGCTGATCAGCTGGGACTCGGGAGGCAGAGAAGAGATGAGTCCGGGGCCAGTCAGAGGTGGTATTTGCCAGTTCTCCGAACTACTCAAAATTTCTGCTACTGGTTCTCCAGAACTGGTCAGAATCTGCTGAATACCACTTCTGGGTTTGTCTGAAATGATTTATGGCAACTTTAAGACTTGTGGACTTCAACTCCCAGAATTCCTGAGCTAACATGACTGGAGGAGGAATTCTGGGAGTTGAAGTCCACAAGTTTTAAAGCTGTCAAGTTTGAACACCCCTGATATAAGGTCTCCTGCTTGAGCAGAGGGTTGGACTAGAAGACCTCCAGGGTCCCTTCCAGCCCTACTATCCTGAAACCCCAGTTTTCTGTTCTTTTCCAGACTCTCTAGAGCAAGATGTTCTTTACCTGTGGCCCCAATGAAGCCATGGTTGTCTCGGGTAAGCGCTCCATTTCCTGTTCCGTTTTCTGAGCTTTCTTATCTGATAAGATCAGCCTTCAGGGCAGCCACAAAATGTATGCAGCCTTTGTCTAAGCTAGCCGTGTTTTCTTTCAGATTGCTCTGTTCAAGCATGCATGGATCACTTTGCACGTTCAACCATCTTTCAGCTGTTCAGATGCAGTTCGCTCTTTAGGATTTCATTTGGAGACACCATTTTCTCCTCTTTCTTTTTAACTACTCAGTGCTTTTATTTTCACAAAGTGGATTTCCTCCAGCAAGGGCTGTTCCCCTGACTGTGCTGGCTTCCCATTTTCCAATCATCACGTTTTGGCTGTACAATCATTAGAGCACAGACTCAAACTTGTTGTTAATACAGCTGTGCAGCATAGGGCAGCTGTACAGTCCTGGGAAAAGACACAGCTGCTTTAAAGAATTATTGACGGGTGTTAACAGTCATGACCTACGCTTTTTAAAACAGATTTTTGGAACAGAAGCCAAAGTGTTTCACAGTCCTTTGGAATCGTTTATGAAGGGGATCTATAGTAGCGGCCAAAATTGTGGAAACCTTTTGGGAAAGGTGTATTTTTGAGGTTTGATGACTAATAGCACCACTTTTTTTAAAGTAGTACCATAAAATTATATATCTATGGAATGATCATTTAATCAAGAACGTAATGCAATGAAGTTTGTTCAATTATCTGTATTCTATGAAAAGATATAGCCAAATAACAAGAAAAAGGAAGCACAACTTGCTTAGGTTGATATCAGGTAACTTTCCTTCATCTGATTGTAGCCAATGAGCATGTGTTTAGAGAGACAATCAGGTGTTTAGAGAGCCAATCAGATTCAGTTTTTGATGTCATGTGTTAAAGCTCAGAGGAGGACATTTGTCAGTGTGTTATGTGATCGCTATCTCATTGGTTGGGGTTTTTTTGTATTCTTTTATTTAGTAAGCTTGTAAAACACACTAAAATTACAGTAATGGTGCAAAGAGTTGACTGTTGCCCAGAAAGTGATGTAAAATAGTATTAAGTGAACAAGGCTACAGTTATAAAGAAATCAGAAGAAAAATTAGTGGAAACTTAACCAAAGGTGGCATTTCTAAGTTTTTGAAGAGGTATAAGGGGACTCAGTCACTACAAAACCACGCTGGTAAAGGCAGGAAAAGGTGCACAACAGCAAGTGATGATAGAAGAATTAATTAATTAAGACTGTGCCTACGTTACAGAAGAAAATCATCTGGGTGTATACAAGATGAAATGGTGCAATGCAATGTGAAGTTGATTACAAGGACTGTTCGGCGCGGACTGCAGGAATTTGGCCTAAAATCTAGAATTCCACAAAAAAAGCCATTTTTATATCTTTCAAACAAAGGTTGAAAAGACTGAACTGGGCTAAAACCCACGTTTCCCAGACAGCGGAACAATGGGACAGTGTTATTTGGAATGATGAGACCAAAATCTCCCTGTTTGGTAGTGGTGGCAATAAAATACACAAGGAGACATTTTTCCCAAAAGTTTCCACAATTTTGGCCACTAATGTATAACAAAATCATGCCCTATTGGATAATCTTGGTCAGCAATTCCCATGTTTTTTTTTTAGAATACAAGGCTTGACTTAACGATCACACAAAAAGGACCAAAACTCTAATTGCTGAGCGAGGTTGTTCTTATGTGAGCCTAATTTTTAATGACCTTTTTTTGCCGCAGTTATTAAACCAATCACTGCAGTTGTTAAGTGAATCACACGGTCATTAAGCAAATCGGGCCTCCCTCATTGACTTTGCTTGCTGGTCGCTGCTTGGGAAGGTCACCAAGAGTGATCACATGACTCTGGGAGGCTGCAACCATCGTAATTATATGCCGCTTTGCAGAGTGCCTGAATTTTGATCAGGTGCCCATGAGGATGCTGCAACGGTCGTAACTGTGAGGAACAGCCATAGATCACTTTTTCTCAGTGCCATTACAACTTTGAATAGTCACTAAACAAATAGTTGTAAGTCGAGGGCTATTTGTATTACATTCTGTTTCCTCTTCCTTTAATTCAAGGGTCTCCAAACTTGGGAACTTTTCAGATTTATGGACGTCAAAACTCTCAGAATTCCCCAGCCAGCATGGAATTCTGGGAGTTGAAGTCCATAAGTCTGAAAAGTTCCCAAGTTTGGAGATCCCTGAATTAATTGGCCATTTTTCTTCATTTTCCCAAAGAAGCGATCAGCTTCTGTGCCTGCTGAACAATTTTCTGTAGAGGACTTTTTGCTTTTTATTATCAGTTATCAAAAAAACCCCCAAATGAACAGTTGACCGAGGGATCTAATTGACTGGATCGATCAAGGGATCTGGTTATGCTTCCTAGCTCCCCTTAGGTCATAATATCTGGGGGAAGGAATCAGGAGCGTGTCTACCCTATCTGATCTGGTAAGACAAGTAGATATCCTTAAGGAAACACATGGTTTTTTTAGCTTTGGTAAGTTGCTAAGTATAGACTGTATGTAAAGAATTCAAGTGGGATCTGCATCATTGGAAGCTTTCAAGAAGAGATTGGACTGCCATCTGTCAGAAATGGTGTGGGGTCTCCTGCTTGGGCAGGGGGTTGGACTAGATGACCTACAAGGTCGCTTCCAACTCTGTTAATCTGTTAAATTAGCCTGGGCAGATTCTGCACTGTTTATCTCTTTCCCCAGGTTTCTGCCGCAGCCCCCCAGTTATGATTGCTGGTGGCCGGGTGTTTGTGGTACCGTGCATACAACAGATTCAGAGGTAAATCGTGCTGTGAAAGGCTCTATTTACGGGTTCTCAGGATCTCACCAAGGCTTGGTCACTCTCTTAATTAAGCAAGCCCATTGCTTACAATGTAGCCCATTGGTTACATTTCAGTTGCCCATCCAAATACTAATAGGGCTGGCCCTGCTTAGCTTCCGAGATTAGCCAGGGTTGGCAGGATGCCGAGCCATTCAACCACATTGCATCCTTCAGACATTAACCTTAATTGAGTTTAAAATGGAGTGGAGGAGTGCTCTGTTTGCCCTCATTGAATTCACCGATAGAAAGACAGGGTGACATTTTTGTTAGAGCTGAAATTAATGGGTGTGTGTTGTGTGTGCATTCATCCTTTCCTTCCTGCTCTTACAGGATCTCACTTAACACTCTGACCTTAAATGTGAAGAGTGAGAAAGTTTATACCCGGCATGGGGTCCCCATTTCAGTCACTGGCATTGCACAGGTAATTTTTTTCTTTCCAGCAATACACCCAAGGAATTCAGTGGTGGGATTCAAAAAAATTTACTACCGGTTCTGTGGGTGTGGCTTGGTGGGCGTGGCGAGGGAAGTGTCAGCGTTCCAGAAAACCACCTCCAACCAATAACTCTGAGACAGACATCTTCTCAAAAATTCTTTTTATTCTGGATAGTAAACTGGCACAACTGGGGAATCCCGAATCTGAAAGTTCCGGGCTTCATAACAATAAGTAAAACCTACAAGTCCATCCTCTGCGCCCATCATCACATCACATGCCCCAATAATCCTCCATCCCAACTTGAGACTTCCCCTCACTTATGCGCAAAATAACATGACCTTGAATTAGAAAAAAGAATGTTGTTATGTCTAACTACGTACATTCCAAGAAATTCCCCCTTCCCATTTTCCCAGGTCTCAAAGTGTGGCAGCATCAGGGTCTCAATATGGCTTCCAAAGCTGACAGGAAGGCTACTGCAAAATCCCCATTCCCTCCCCACCCCACTAACCTGCTTTCCAGCTCCGTTCTCCTGTTATTTCCCTTGATTTGATTTGATGGAACTCTCTTTTGGGATGAAGAGGACAATCACCAGCTGGTTAGAAGAGAAACAGGCTGACAAACTCCATGTCAAGGGTGAGATATAATCAAGGTCCGTTTCCCTTCTTTTCTTCCACCATCTTTTCCCACCTAGGTGAAGATCCAGGGCCAGAACAAGGAGATGCTGGCAGCTGCTTGCCAAATGTTCCTGGGCAAATCTGAAGCAGAAGTTGCGCACATTGCTCTGGAGACCCTGGAAGGACATCAGAGAGCCATCATGGCCCATATGACAGTAGAGGTAAGTAGAGGTCGCTTTATTTTATTAGTTTGTCAAACTTGTACAAGATAACAAGTACAGGTATGAACATAAACAGGAACAAAGGAAGTAAATACAGATGAATGGGGACAGTAAGACAGGGACGGCAGGCACCCTGGTCTATGCATGTCCCCTTTGAGGACCTCTTAGGAATGGGGTGAGGTCAGCAGACAGTTTGAGGTTGAATCTGTGAGGGGTTGAGGCTGTAACAAGGGAGTCAGGTAGTGAGTTCCAGGCGTTGACCACTCTGTTGCTGAAGTCATATTTTCTGCAATCGAGTTTGGAGCGGCGTACTTTGTGTTTGTATCTGTTGTGTGCTTGTGGGAGTATAAGTATGTGTGCAAGATGTCACCACTGGTTGAAGAATGGGGTGAAGCGAGGTGAAAGCAAATCAAGGAGAGACGCAATCTAGAGCTAAGGAGAAATTTCTTGAAAGTGAAAACAATTACCGGTAATCAGTGGGATGACTTGCCTCCGGAAGTTGTGGATGCTCTATCTACTGAAGATTGTTTTCAAGAAGAGATTGGACAGCCATTTGCCTGAAATGATATAAGGCCGTGATGGTGAACCTATGCCACCTGTGCCGGGAGTGGCATGCAGAGCCGTCTCTCCGGGCACGCCAGCCATCGCCCATTGCTCTTCTGGGTTCTGATGCATGCCAGCCAGCTGGTCTTCGCGTGCACAGGAGCACCGGAAACTGGAAGAGCAGCTCCCTGGAGCACATGCGCGCACGCTGGCAGCTGGTCTTTGCACTCACATGCATGCGCGCCGGGAAGCTAAGCTTCCAGTTTTCGGCGCTCTCACGAAAATGCATCAGGGAGCTGCTTTTCCGGTTTCTGGCACATGTGCATGCTCCCATTTCAGCACTTGGTGTTGAAAAGGTTAGCCACCCACTGACACAGGGTTTCCTGCCTGAACAGGAGGGTGTGGGCTAGAATATCTCCAATTCTGTTATTCTTAAAAGATGTTTTCTCTCCAGTTGTGTACGCTCGGCTGTTACTTTAATCTATCCAATTGAATTGAATCGGGGGTATCCAAAGGAGCGGGGTCAAAAAGGTTGCGGTAACCACAACCATAACCTCACACCTTTTTCACAAGACACATTGACGAGGGATGGCCTTTCAATGGTGTGGTTGTGAACATAGGCTTGTCTCTTTTAATCCGCTCCCTGCAGACAACAACCCTGCACTGAATTATGGTTTGCATTAGCCATGGGACAGTGGGGACCTTGGACTCCAACCCCTGTGGAGAGGACTGAGTGAAGAAAGACTGTTTTGAGAGTTCACAAACAAAGACGCTACCCTAGGCTATAGGATAAAAAGAAGAGTTGGTTTATTTGTTTGTTTATTTATTTAATATATATTGCTGCCTGTTCGCCCATAGCGACTCGAAATGCCTTATACCAGGGGTGTCCAACCTTGGCAACTTTAAGCCTGGAGGACTTCAACTCCCAGAATTCTTCCCCAGCTTTGCTGGCTGGGGAATTCTGGGAGTTGAAGTCCTCCAGGCTTAAAGTTCCCAAGGTTGGACACCCCTGCCTTACACAATACAAAACCAAATTTAAAAATAAAAATAAAAAACAATAAAAACTAACAAAAATAATCAAATAAATTAATAAAGTACAATAGAACAAAATCTGGAAAAAAATAAAAAAAATAACCCCCCGCCCCGCTGACAGCAGATCACACTAGCCATTTGATGGGCTCCATCTGTCTCCGGGATCCCCAGGCCCGCTGGCAAAACCAGGTCTTCAGTGCCTTCCGGAAGAGTGCTAGAGTGGAGCCATTCTAATCTCTGGGGAGATGATGTTCCAGAGAGAGGGGCCCACCACGGAGAAGGGCCTTCTTCTGGGTCCCACCAGGAATGCTGCTTCTATCATCATTTTTTAATGACCTTATAATCCCTTGCGGGGTGGAGTCTCGGCAACTGAATGGAGCTGAGTGTTTACTGGCCGGATACCCTTCCTGTCGCCAGTGCGGAGTTTTTTTTTCAGCAGATACATTCTCACTTTGCCCAAAGAGAGAATGATCTGCCTCTGCCTAGGCTCAAACTCACAAGCCTCCTGATTGTGAGGCAAGAGCTCTACCTCAAGGCCACCACACCACTCTAACTGATGCTGCTTCTAGATGGGCTTAAAAACTGGTGAGCCGAATCTCTGCTTGGTACTAACATAGTTAACCTCTCTTTGTTAAACAGGAAATCTACAAGGACCGTCAGAAGTTTTCAGAGCAGGTCTTCAAAGTGGCCTCGTCTGACCTGGTCAACATGGGGATCAGTGTGGTCAGTTATACCCTCAAGGATATTCACGATGATCAGGTGCACATATGGGCTGTTTGGTATTGATGCAAACCATTGTTCATGTCACTGAGAATGTTCAGTCGTAGAGATACCTTAACCAAGGATGTCTGATGTGGTTCTGACCCACGCCCTTTTCCAACAAATCAAATACAATGCCAAGGGAACAGAAACCTTTTAATGCTTCTGCAAAATGATTAGCTGTGATAAGCACAAGCCTTGCCAAACTGTGCGAGTCTGCCAAAAGATAACAGACAAGAAATAATTTGCAATACAAGAATCTTCAAATACAAACTCAGGATACTGGAATGTCCACGAGGCTGGAGTTTCAAAATGTCTTTGCCTTCTGCAAAGAACGTTGGCTTCACAGCTGGCTTTTATCTTCTTGAAGGAGGGGCCATTATCTTGCAGCCTTACACCCGAGTCGCCCGTGCTGTTGTAGCTGCTGCTTCCTGCAAGCAATCCTACGTGCACGCACACTTGGCACAGGCTCCTTGGGAACCTCTTCATCATTGCTGCCAGCCCCCACAATTTCTGAAGGCAGCAGTTCACTCCCTAATGGTCCTGGCCCCTCATCTGAGTCCTCGCTCTCCTCAGCCATCCGCACCTGCTGCCGGCTAACCACAACAGATTTACAATCTTTCAGCAATAGACATAGAAAACCAGCATCAACCTATCCCAACGCCAAATAGAATTGCTTGATTTGTTTTTGTTTTTGTTTTCTTGTTAATGGAAAAATGATACAAGGTTCTTTCTGATACTGACAACCAAGTTTTGGACTGAACGCATTTATTGACAGGTTGGATTATATTAAATATAGAAATAATTATATTAAGTTTGACCAGAACTCTATGGTTGTAGGCTATAGTAACAAAATCTTGAAAGTGTTTCCTATAGTGAATTAAGGTGGAGCCCAAATGAGTTGTTTTCTCAGTTTCCTGAGCTTAACACGTATTTTGTTGTTGCAACCATCATTTCCACATTGTTTCTCCAAGGACATCTTAATTCATAGCGTACACATTAATCTCTTCCTATTTTTTTCTCCACAACAACCTTGTGAGCTAGTTTGGGCTGAGAGAGAACGATTAGTTCAAAGTGCTTCAGGGGGAGGATTGGAACCTGGGTTTCCTCACTTGGGACAGGATTAGAGCCCGTCTATTCTGCAACTGTTCAGTAACCCAAGGGGTAAAAAAAAATCAGAATTCAGACGTTACCAGATATTGTTTGCAAAATGGGTGTTTTCTGGGGATTCTGGATTGCTTTTCCTGTCCATCATCTCCCCGTCTTATCAATTGTAGGATTATCTTCATTCTCTGGGAAAAGCCCGAACTGCTCAGGTACAGAAGGATGCCAGGATTGGAGAAGCTGAAGCCAAGAGAGATGCTGGCATCAAGGTGGGCAATTGTGGAAGGAAAGTTGTGATGGACTTTGTCTGTCTACCTTGTTTTAGAGATTGCTGGAGGTTTTTAAGGAAAGATTGGACAGCCATTTCTCTGGCATGGAATAAGGTCTCTTGCCTTGGGCAGGGGGTTGGACTAGAGGGCCTCCAAAGTCCCTTCATGCCCTATGATTCTTAGCAAGTTCAGATCTGGATACCATATTTCCCCCAAAATAAAACCCTACATTTTTTGCCACCAAAAAAGGCACCAGGTCTTATTTTGGGGGGATGCCATCCACTGACTGACCTCACTTGTGCGCGTCGCCCCCGGCCTCCTTTTCGCTGTCAGAGGCCTTCAGGAACTTCTTCTTCTGTGGCCAGCAAGGCTTTCCTGAAAGCCTCTGCAGCCGATAACAGATCTCCGGATCGATCCAGAGCTTTGTTAGCAGCTACAGAGGCCTTTATGAAAGCTTGGTCAGCCTTGATGGCTGCAGAAGAAATGGGCCAGCAAGGCAGGTGTCAGGATGTGTGAGGCCTGGCTACAACTATTCAAGGGTAAGTAGTAGGGCAGCTCCACCCGCCTCATCCCCATCCTAGCTTAATTTTTACCTGTGCACTCTGGAGTGGGTGGGATCTTAATTAGGGCTTATTTTGGAGGGTAGGGCTTACATTGGGCGCATGTGTAAAAAATCAAGCTAGGACTTACTTTCAGGGTAGGTTGTATTTTCAGGGAAATGGTATTAATTGGATGGGAGACGACTTGGAAAATCCAAAGCTGTAGAAAGGAAGGCCGTGACTGCCAAATGATTTCCCAATAGTATCAAATAGACTTCCCCATAAACTCACCAGGAATCCAACAAAAACTTGAGACTCTTTTTTTTTAAATCAAAACTTCTTCAGTGCTCTTGGCTTTTGCACTGTCCCTGAGCTCTTGCCTCACTCTTCCTGTCGGGCGCTGCCTCTGAGTTCTCCCATCTTGTCCACCTCTAGGAAGCCACAGCCAAGCAACAGAAATTGTCTGCTCAGTTTATGAACGATATTGAGATGGCCAAAGCTCACCGAGATTTCGAGCTGAAGAAGGCTGCTTACGACATTGAGGTGAACACGCGAAAAGCCGAATCGGACTTGGCCTATCAGCTGCAGGTGAGCCACCCCACCGCACAGACAGTCAAAAGGGGATTGGCAGGTGGCGGAGATGGAATAAGTTGTAGTTTATTTTTTTTCCTCAAATGAAACATGCATAGGAAAGTGTTTGTGATTCCTGCCCCTCGGCCTAGTCACATCCTTCATTTAGGGCAGGGCTGTCCAACCTTGACAACTTTAAGATCTGTGGACTTCAAATCCCAGAGTTCCCCAGCCAGCCAGGGGGCAGTCCACAAGCCTTAAAGTTGCCAAGGTTGGACAGCCCTGAGCTAGAGCATAAATTTTATGGGATGTTGACATATTGAGCTATGAACAAGCTGTTGTGGCCTGCCGGGGCTGGTGGAGCTGGCAGCAGAGTTGGACAGTAGTGAGGAGATTGGGAGGAACCTGGGCCAGTCTTGGAGGCTGAGGAAGGCTCGGATGAGGGATCTGCATCAGAGGTAGAGATGGGGCCAGGGCAGGCTGGCAGTCATCAGCTGCTTTCGGGCTCAGATAGCAGTGAGGCTGGGGAGCAGTTGGAACCGTTTCCCAGCCTGCGTATGTGCACAGCTGTTAAAAGAAAGGAGCAATTAAGAACTCAGAATCAACATGGGAGCAAGGCCACTGGTGGCCGACGAATGGCCCTTCCCACCAGAATTAAAAGAGGAACAAAAGAGGAGGGGGCTTTTGAAGGAAACAACTTGCTCGTTGCATGTTTGTGTTTGTTCCAGCCTTGTGGGTCTGTAAAAGTCTGTAAATCCAGCCTTCCCTGCAACAGTGAGTATGGAACTGTTTACCAGGCAGCACTGCAGGATTGATAACAGTCTGAGATAATTAGTTCACCTTCGGGAGAATGTGTGCCAAGCTGTTGGCTGACTGTGAATGAACCAATTCACATTATCGTAAATAAAGAGGTTTTTGCCGGGACTCAGAATTGACTGAGTGCTGGTCTTCTGGTTTGAAGGGCTTCAACGACAGAAATCCGCGATCGTGCGCAGTTTCTGCCTGGGCTCGCCGCTGGAGCGCCCCAAGCCGGCTGGTTTCGGGGTAAGCCACCCCGTAGAGGTGGTGAAGAGGGGGGAGACCGCCAGCAGGGTTGAGGAGAGCCGCATCTCTCCTCCTCAGCTGGCCATTACTCCCTTTCCCGAAGGCGGTTGCAGGAGTGGTCAGAAATGGCCACCACAAAGAAGAACTCGACCAGAAAAGAATGTGCAGGAGGAAGATAAGAAGTGAAGGTTTTGGCTGACCGGGTTAAATTGTAAAAGCAACAACCAAGGTACCCTGGAATTTAAATTTACAAAAAATAACATCGCTCCCAAAGAAGAGTCGGAAGCAGCGAAGGAAAGTGAAAAGGGAAAGGTTTGGCTTTTTTTTTTCTTCTCTCTCCTTCCCTATACTGAAAACTAAGAGACTTAAATAAGAAATCAGAAAAATCCACTTTGACATCAATAGGCAATTAAGCTGAAAATAAAACAAAATGCCAAAGGGATAATAAAGATTTCTGGACATTAAAATCTTTCTTTTTCATAAGCAGGAAGGGAGAGAAAAAGAATAAGGGCAGGATCTGGAAGAGGGAGGAGACTGCCTGGAATTAAAAAGAATCTAAAGTAAAACTTCAACAAGACTTCTAAAAGATATATTTTAACTGAAACTTTGCAACTAAATAATAACCTCAGGAAGAGAAAGTGAAAAGAAAAGAGCAAAAAAGGAACAGCTTGCGTGTATTTGGATTATTTGGTGATCTTTGGATTTTTGGTTATTATATTTGAATGACTAAAATCAACTGGGTGGTTGTTTAAAAATTTATACAATGGCACCACTTCTGGATGAATTGAAAATGGAACTTAAAAAATACAAAGAAGATGCACAAGAAGGAAAGGGTTCTTTTGGCTTCATCTTTCAATTCTTAGAAATAGAGATTTGGAACTATGAGAAACAACAAGAAAAGACTGCAAAACAAGAAGACTGGGACAAAGAAGAAACCATCTTTAATGAACAAGTAATTCTATGTGGGGAAGAAAAAGGAAAGGGGGGAAAGAGAATGGAGAATTTAAGACTTAAAAAAACAACCAAAGAAAAGAAAAATAATTCGAAAAATAAGTATAATACTGGAAAGCAACAGAAAAGGGGAAGACAGAAGAGAGAAATAGAGGTAGAGAGACAAGGGGTAAAAAGGAGAGAGAAGAAGAGAGGGAAGAAGGAAAGGAAAAAAAGTTACAAAGGACCGGAGCAAGATATAGAGAAACAGGACCTATTTAGAGATAATGGGTGAAAATCTAACTGAAAAAGGGATTCTGTAAAGGTACATAAGATTGTATTGTTATATTAGTAATAGAAATAACTTTAGAAAATTGGAAACAACGTATGATTAAAATGAGAGATAAAATAGTTAGTGTAATTTAGTGAAATGTTTGTGAATAAAATAAGTGAAATAAAATAAATGAGAAAATTGAATTAGGAAGGAACGGGAACATTTTAATTAGTTAATGTTTTATAAAATATAAGTGAAGGGGGGGGATTAATTATGGAAAGCTTATAATTGTTCCGATAGAAGTATGATATTTAATTGAAAAGTAATGTTAAAGATGTTAAGACTTTAATGAATATTAATATTAATGATAGAATTGAATTGGAATGGAATGTTGTTTTAATTATATATATTTATAATTTTTTTCTTTTTTTAAGAATACAGTGTGTATTTTAAGAATGTACCAAGCAGAATCTGAATGGAAGTTATGTATTCTATTGAATGTTACAACTTTAGGGAAAAGATATAAAGGCGTCATACTCCAATCAGTAACTACAGGAGAAATTTTGTTTAATGAGAAAAGATAATAGATAATTGAAACAGGACAGACAAAAAATATAAATACAATGATTTGAATTGAGATGAGATAATTAAAATAAAATTGAGAAAATTAAAAGAGGGGAGAAGCTATGCAGAAAATGTAAAATAGTAATAAGATATGGAACAGAGTATAAAAATGAGCATGAACCTGAATTTGTGTCTGTACGAAGAAATGTAACCCGGGATTATTCTGCTTTCAAAAAAGATGTTTTGTTTGTATTTTTTTTTTCTCTTTGTGAAAACTCAAATAAAATTTACAAAAAAAAAAAAAGAATTGATTGGGTGATTTTTGGGTGAAGCCCAGGACAGAACACAAGCTTCAGCAAGGAGTTTCCGAACCCTTCAGGTTCAGTTGTTCTGAATCCTTCATGCAGGTGGCCAAGACCAAGCAGAAAATTGAAGAGGAGAAGATGCAGGTCTTGGTGGTGGAGCGAACTCAGCAGATTCAGATCCAGGAGCAGGAGATGATCCGTAAAGAACGGGCGCTGGAGGCCCAAGTCAAGAAACCAGCCGAAGCAGAACGTTACCGGTTGGAGAAATTAGCTGAGGCGGAAAGGTACGGACATTACACTCCCCTATTCTCCTCTTTTTTTCCCTTCCTATTCAGAATCTGCTGTTACTCATCATAGCACTTTTCAAAGGAGTGAACTGATGCTGGCTATGCCCCTTTATAGTATAGTAGTCCTTTATAGTATAGTAGTCCTTTATAGTATAGTAGACCACAATTGAGCCCCAAATTTCTATTGCTGAGTGAATTTTGGCCTATTTTATGACCCTTCTTGCCACCGTTGTCAAATGAATCACTACGTTGTTAAGTTAGTCAGACGGTTGTTAAGTGAATCAAGTTTCCCCACTGACTTCGCTCGTCAGAAGATTGCAGAAGCTGATCACATGACACACACACACCCCCAAAAGATCCTGCAGCCATCATAAATAAGAGTCAGTTGCCAAGCATCTGAATTTTGATCAGGGGGATGCTGCAACCAATGTAAGTGTGAAAAATGGTCATAAGTCACTTTTTCCAGTGCTGTCGTAACCGTGAACAGTCCCTAAATGAACTTTTGTAAGTCAAGGACTACCTGGAAAGCTGGAGGGTCAAATAATGGAATGAACCTCCACAAAAATAATACAGATAGTCCTTGAGTTATGACCGTAATGGAACCTGCCTGGTCATTAAGCAAACCAGTGGTTCACAATGGGGTCTGTTTTTGTCAAAAGCCCAAAATAAATTCCGGGGTTGTTTTTCTTTTTGGCAAAGCTGTGGTAAAATGCAGTCAGGCGACCATGGGCTACGATTGGCAGCCCATAAATTTCCCATCCTTTTGTCTCAAAGGTGCTTTTTCAAAAGGTAACTGAACTGTTGTTGTTTTTCTAGAGGAAGACGGTGGATTTTTTGTTTCTGAGGGGGAAAAAAGAGGGGAAAAAACAGTCCAGTTGCCCTTTTGAAAAAGCATCTTTGAGCCCGTTGTAGATGACTGAAAATCTCCACAGATATTCCTTATCCTTTGCTGTTTGATGTAGAAAGGACTTCCCAGCATGGCTTCCACGCATTTTATCCTTTTTTAAATTTCCTGCAACTAACTCTCCAGTTGCAAACCAGGGGTGGGTTACCATGCAGATGTCTCCAAACTTGGCAACTTTAAGACTAGTGGATTTCAACTCCCAGAATTCCCTAGAGCAGAGGTGTCCAAACTTGGTAACTTTAACATGTGTGGACTTCCAACTCCCAGAATTCCTCAGCCAACTGGGAATTGAAGTCCACAAGTTTGGAGACCTCTGCCCTAGAGCAGTGATGCCTAACCTTTTGGGGCTCATGTGCCAAAAATTGTGTGCGCGCTTGCACGCTCGTGCTCATGTGCCAGTACCCAGAAGGCAATGCGCGCCCCCCACACCTCCTATGCATGCGCATGTAATCCCTACCCACCCTGCCGCCCACTTACTTGCATTGCGCCTCACAGCTGATTTTCGGCTGGTTTGAGGCCTTTTTTGGCCTCCCAGGGACTTGAGGAAGGCTTCTGCAGGTTTTTCAGGCCGAAAACTAGGCCCGTTTCGTCACTTCCAGTATTTCCAGAAAAACAGGAAGTGACAAAACGGGCCTAGTTTTTTGGCCTGAAAAACATACAGAAGCCTTCCTCAAGCCTCTGGGAGGCCAAAAAAGGTCTCAAACTGTTTGTCACCTCAAGCTGCTCTCAAACCCTGTCGCTTCCTAGTCTCCCCCTCCATTTTGGGGAGGCCAAAAGTGGCCCTTGAATGCTGGGCAGAGGGGTGAGCCCGTGTCCCTGTTTTCTTCCCAAACAGGATGCAGCTCATCATGCAGGCGGAGGCGGAGGCAGAAGCCATCCGGGTGAGCCCTTTCTTCTTCTCTACCTCATGGGAACGAAGAGGAGGCAGAGGTGGATGAGAACTTAGCTTATCCTGAAATCCTGTTTTCGTTTTTTAGGTGAAGGGCGAGGCTCAGGCGTACGCAGTTGAGGCCAAAGCCCGGGCTGACGCTGAGCAGATGTCAAAGAAGGCAGAAGCTTTTAAGCAGTATCAAGAGGTTGCCATGGTGGACATGCTTTTGGAGAAGCTTCCAGAGGTAAGCACGTCCTCCTCGTGTAATCCCAAGGAGAAAAAAAGGAAGATGAAGTCCCAAAGGTGGTTTTTTTCAGGAGGCAATCGGACTTGCTTGTTTTTTCTTCTTTTGAAGACATTTCGCTTCTCCCCCAAGAAGCTTCTTCAGCTCTGACAGGATGGTGTGGAATGGAAGGATTTATATTCCTTGCAGACAGCTGGTCATTTGCATCCTTTGAGACCGTCACTGAAGCGCTTGAAGTTTTATCTAAGTTGT
>NW_020769445.1:246224-290763 GCF_900518735.1 Pseudonaja textilis | reverse complement strand
CAGTAGGCCAGGGGTGGGGAACCTTTTATGGCTCACTCAGGAATTCTGGGAGTTGAAGTCTATAAGTGATAGAAAAGCCAAGTTTCCCTACCCCTGTCATAGAATGACAGAGTTGGAAGGGCCCTTGGAGGTCATCTGGTCCAACCCCCTGCTCAAGCACGAGAGTCTATTCCAAATATTAGCCTCTACCTAGGATCGAACACACAGCCTGCTGGTTAGAAAGCAATGTGCTTCCATTTAACGATTCTTGAAAGTAAACTTTCTGAATTCCCTCCCATCTGGGATCATTAGAATTCTAGGGAGTTCCCGTGAGTTCCTTATGCTGCTCCCTGGCACTTTGCCCGGTTTGGGTCCAACGACACTTTCCATAAGCCACAGCGCCTCTGAGGTTGCACCTGTGTAGAATTCACCGCAGGCTTTTTCAAGGAATGCAAAACCAGCTCCTATTATACTGTTGGCATCAACCGATATCTTATTAGAATCTTCCAAAAGAAAAAGAGAGAGAGATAAAAAACAAGAGAAGGCAGCTTCCCTTCGATAGCTCAGCTGGTAGAGCGGAGGACTGTAGAAGCTTGCTTGAGTCATCCTTAGGTCGCTGGTTCGATTCCGGCTCGAAGGAAATTGTTTTGGGAACCATTTTGATCCAGTGGTTAAGGCACCTGGATGGAAAACTAGGAAACAGTGAGTCCTGCATTAGGCCCTAAGCCAACTGGGTGACTTTGGGCCAGTCACTGTCTCTCAGCCCAACCTACCACATAGGGTTGTTGTTCTAGGGTAGTGATTGCTAACCTTTTCGTCCTAGCATGCACACACGCATGCCGGCACCCATAATGCACTGCACACGTGGCTCCCCCTGCCCCCCTGCCACATGCATGTGCAACCCCCCCCATGCGCTGCATGCCTCTGCACATGCGCACACATCTCCCCCACACACCCCGTGCATGCATGGCAGATACCCGACAACCAGCTAGCTGACAGGACGGGAGCACGCAGGTACAGTGCACCTGATTTGGGGCGTCGACTCACATGCCGGCAGAAATGACTCCGTGTGCCACTTCCACAGAGGTGGTTTTCACAGGTTCAGAACCGGTAGCGGAAATTTTGAGTAGTTCAGAGAAGCAGCAAATCCCACCTCTGACTGGAGATTTTACAGTATCCTTCCCCTGCCACGTCCACCAAACCACACCCACAGAACCAATAGTAAAATAAAAAATTAATCCTACCACTGCATTTCTGGCATGCCTGCTATAGGTTTGCTATCACAGTTCTAAGGAAAATAGGAGGAAGGAAGTGTGCTGGATAGGAAGGAGAAGGGCAGTTCAGAAGTGTGAAACACAAATTAAATAAATATTTGCCAAGTTATTAGTAAAACAATAAAGGCAGGATACAAACTAACAATCAAATTCGAGAATATTGCCTTTAATATATGGAAGGCCTGGAGCTCTGAGGCTACCAGATGACTCCAGTTGAACCTCCTTCCCAGGGGGTGGGATTCAAATTTTTTAACAACTGGTTCTGTGGGCGTGGCTTAGTTGGTGGGTGTGGCTTGGTGGTCATGTGACTGGGTGGACATGGCTTGGTGGTCATGTTGTTGGCTGGGTGTGGCCAACTCATTGAGGCACGCATCTCCTCGCCTGGCATATCATGACTGTGGGGATGTTGCAACAGTCGTAAGTGTGAAAAATGGTCATGTCACATTTTTCAGTGCCATTGTAACTTTGAATGGTCACTCCACACAAGCAAAGTACCAGCAAAGGAGGGGAAAAAAACTCCAGAGAAGTTCCTAAGACAGGAAGTCTAATCCTGACAAAAATGTAATAAGGGTTAACAGAGAGGCAGTTCCTGTAAGCAACACCAGAATGTTTCCTTCCTGCCTTCCTTACAGGATTAGGCCAGTAATTTCTTCTAACAACCGGTTCTCCAAACTGCTTAGAATGTTAACAACCTGTTGTAGCGAATAGGTGCGAACTGGTAGAATCCCACCCCTGATCCTTCCCTAAACAATATTTTTTCATCTCCCAGTGATTACAGTCCCAATATATGAGGTTCTCTAACATATCTTACAACCATGATATCCAATAAACATGTTCTTTGAGGAATCTACCTGCCAGGGAGTTCTGCTTTCAATGGGTGCATTACTCAGAATGTTGACATAGCACACGAAACCACACACCCCTCCAGTCCATGGAAAAACTTATCTCCACACAACTGGTTCCTGGTGCCCCAAAGATTGGGGGCTACTGCACTAACCAAACCAGGGGTGAGCTGCTGGGAGTTTGCAGGGGTTCGGGAGCCCCTCTAGCTAAGATTCTGTGCAGTTTGGAGAACCCCCAAATCCCACTCTTGGCTGGCCTCGCCACCCCACTCCTCCTCTCCCAGGAGTCCCCACGCGGCCCATTTTGGATGCAGCTAAGTGCAGGGTGTACCTGGAGGCTCTCAGAGGGGGAAAAACGGACCACCCGGAAGACCGGAAATGGGCCTGTTTCCAGTTTCTGGAGGGCCTTTGAAGTCCGGGGCGGCCATTTTTGCCCTCCCCGAGCCTTGAGGAAAGCCTCTGGAGCCCGGGGAGGACAAAAACAACCCCCCCACCGTGGTGCAGGAGGCCGACTAGGCCACGCCCACCATGGCCATACCCACCCAGCAACCAGGCAAAGAACCCGTGGCTAAAATTTTTGAAGCCCACCCCTGATCCTAAAACCCTCTCCTTCTCCTTTCTATAAAGCGGAATCTATCTTTCCACGCAAAGCAGTAGTATTCAAGCCACCATGAACTTTATTTATATGTCAAATTAAATATGCCACATGTCCTTTTTTTTTCTAGACCAGTGGAAAAATAATCTGACTCAGTGGGTTTTTTTTTTTAAACTTGGCAAGTTTAAGAGATGTGGACTTTTCAACTCCCAGAATTCCCTCAGCCAAGTTCTTGGATGAGAAGCAAAATATTTTCAAGGGGGGGAAGAAAAAAATCAAGAAAGTCCAGTTGCCTTTTGGAAAAAGCACCTTTGGGACAACCATGACCTGGATGATTGAGAATCTCCAAAGACAGGCTCCAAAGTTCTGTAAAGCTTTCTTAGCATGAAAAGCCACCGGTCAACAGAGTTGATTCTGCAATTCATTAACCGGATTAGGTCAAAATAAAGCTTTGTTTGCATTTTCCATCATATTTAAGCCTACTTGGCCCAAGACTATGCAATCGTATCTCCCCAAGTTTAAAATGAAATATTTAAATGGCAATGCTTTCTTTTGTGCTTACAGATGTTTGCCATTTACCTTTATCTGGATAATTACACGTTTGAAGTCTCTACTGATTAATCATTTGGGTTACAAAAAAAAAACCATAGACCAGGATATGTGCCTTAAATAGATCCATATTTAAGTCGAAGTCCGCCCATCTTAAAGTTGTCAAGGTTGAAAAACATGTAATAAAATAAGAGTTGGAAGGGACCTTGTAGGTCATCTAGTCCAACCCCCTGCTCAAACAAACCTTATACTATTTCAGACAAATAGTTATTCAGTCTCTTCTTGAAAACCTCCAATAAAGGAACACCCACGACTTCTGAAGGCAAGCTGTTCCGCTGTTTACTTGTTCCCACTGTCAGGAAATTTCTCCTGAGAAATTTTTGGCCTGGACCGCAGCACCCTGACAGTCAAAAGGGTGGGCGTGCAGCCCGCTCTGTGCCCTGGTTTTGTTAACAGAGGCACCACAGGCCGGTCCTTTGCTATTTCCAGGCCAGTCCCACAGGCCAGATCTAAGCAGTCTGCAGGCCAAGATCCAGGCCACAGGCCTTGAGTTTGACACCCCTGCACTGGTTAATCACCCTCCCTTTTAGTTCCACGTTAGTTCCAGCAACAGAGCTGGTCTCTCCAGTCATGTGGCTAGAAAATAAATTCTGGTTGAAGCACGCACAAAGTATGATAGCTCCACACAACGTGACCCACTGGAGCCTGGCTGCTGCTACCATGTATAGAAAGGCTGAACCCAACCTCACCTCCCTCCCTTCTCTGGCAGCCTCTTTCCCATCTGCCACATGGAAGGGCCTCCGTCTGCTGAAGGATCAGGTGATGGAATGTATGTACAGAAGAGGCCCTGGGGAACAGAGGAAGGGGTCAAATGTGGATATAGGACCCAGGTATGGGTGGAATGGACATGAGAGTGAGGAACATGAATTCTGATAAAACGTTTTCTCTCGTCTTCGTTTCTATGCCTTAAGCAGCCTCGTTCCCTTCTGTCCCTCTCTACAGGAGGTGGGGTGGGGGGCGTGGAGGTGGGGAAGTACTGCCTCAGACAAAGATTTAAAACTGCTTTTACTTTTCTCTGTGGGTGGGTGGGGGTCACGGGGAGTGGGGGTGCTGCTTTGAACTGCGCTGCTATAGGAAAGAGGTTGGAACTGCACAATCTTAGCAAGGCAGAAGTTACCATCTTAAACCACTAGCCAGGATATTAGGGACAAGAATAGTTTGCTTATATGAAAAAAAAAACCCCAAACCACATAGCTGGCATATGAAACTAGGATACTTTGCATGATACCTGTGACCTGGGGTGAAACACAGGTGATGCAGCATTTAGCTATGTAGGGGGCTGAGATCCAAATAACCAATCAATATTATCTTGTTATAAATGCATTATGAGGGGAAGGGCTAAATGGAACCACCCCTTGACTATAAAAATTGCTGTAAGAGTGTAATCGGGGCCTTTGGTTAGCTTTTGAACTAAGGTCCTTATATCTTGGTACCAAAATAAAAGTATCTTTTTTTATCACACCTTGTGTCCGGTGACTTCTCTCGGCTTTGACACCAAGCAAGAGCCCAGTTTTGGAGACATGCTTTTTGCAGCCTTTGTTTACATTGGGGGGGGGGAGTGCACCCCAGAAGGAAATATAGAATGTTTTTTCCCCCTATAACTCTGAGCAAACCCAGAAGTCAGTCCATTGGACACGGTGCCAATCTTGTCACAGTTCATTGACACCTTAGTGGATGTTTTCCATATGTGCAGCTAGGCTCTCATTCATGGTTTGGATATAAATGGACTATTGCAATCCGAGACATTTGGAAGGCACTCAAGAGAAAATTGTGTTGAAGAGAGCGCCAGTTTGGTGTAGTAATCAAAGGGGCTGGCTTAGAAACCAGGAGACTGTGAGTTCAAGTCCTGCCTTAGGTATGAAAGCCCATTGGGTGACTTTGGGCCAGTTACTCTCTCAACCCAATCCACCATCGTTTTGGGGGAAAGTAGGAGTATTAGGTCTGTTTGCTGCTTTGAGCCACTTATAAAGTAATAAAGATGGGATAAAAATTTCTGATAAATTGTTTCAAGAAAGTCACACCACTCAACGATGGGTCAACCTTGACTGGCCAACGTTGATTTAACAAGGCAAGGAATAAGGAACAAGGCTGCTGAATTAAATAAGTTACCGTGTATTGTTTTAATCCAGGGGTCTTCAACCTTGGCCACTTTTTTAAGACTTGTGGACTTCAACTCCCAGAATTCTGCAGCCGGTCTGTAAGTCTTAAAGCGGTGAAGGTTGGAGACCCCTGGTTTAATGCTTCAATATTGTATCCCCAGTGGTGGCCAACAAAGAACCAACAGCAGGGTGGTGGTTTCTGCAAAAAGAGCTGCATTGCCTCCTTGCCGGCATTTTCCCATGTAAATAATTTACACCTCTGTAGCTGGTTTCCAATCTTTGCTGATCAGATTTCCAGGTCATCTTAAGCGACCAATTCCAGAATCTGCACATTCTTCCTTTGCTCCAGCTGGCTAACCATTCCTCTCCCTATAGAGTTCAATCAACTTTCACCGGACACTACAGGTGGATGACTCTTACCAGTTAGGAAATTCCATTTGTTTTTGTTTTTTTTAATGATAGAATGAGGCTTGCTCGTCCCACAAGGTGTATGATCAGATTCACTCAACACAAAAGAAAACGTTTAAAAAAAAACAACTTTTATTTGTTCACAGGACTTTTCAAATATGAACAAACAGGGATTTTTTTTAAAGAAGAAAAAGCAAAGAAGACAAATGAGTGGAACAGGTGAGTAAAAAGTTGGATCAACAAGCAGAAGAAAAGGCAGGACAGAGTCCACGCATCTCCTTGAGAAATACTGATAGAAGGCAATCTTTTAGGGGTGACCCATCGAGCCAAAAATACTCCATCTAGTATTTTAGGGGCAAAGTTAGTGTGTTTTATGCTCTTCCATTTAGCCACACTAACTTAAGTGGCCTCTCTATATTTGACACTTGCTATCACTTAAGCAACACAATGGCAGTCTACATCTGCAATAAGATGGCTAGTCATATATTGAGCAAACTTGAAACAAACCATGCATTGTACATCCTGGAACATTTGAACTTCATTCATATTTCTTTTGGAGCAGACCTACCCTCAAACACATCTATCTCTACACCTCTCCCTAAAACAAATTTAAATTTTTAGCACTTACACGGCACCTTCCTTCCTATTTAATGGAATTGCTTCTTTGAGCAGCAATTAAGCAACGTATCTTTCAAAAGCACCTAATTTGAATGAAGTGGAAGCGACCTTCGTTTTTAGTGCATCTTATGCCCTATATAGAAATTCATTCTTAAAACATGCTGTACCTTTATGGTCCAAAACTAGCACTGTCCCTAGAAAGGTCTTTAGTTTCTCTGCCTTCATGGTTAAGACAAGTCTCAAATGTTATTACTTACAAATGGGACACTTCTTTGGAACATGGATGGAATAGTAATCAAAAGAGAGGTTAGCAATGTTCAATTAATAATTCAACTAAGGTTAGGATTTAAGATTAAAGCTAAAGTTTGAACAAACGCCCGCTTTAGGGAACAAAATACTGTTGGTTTTTTGTTTGGCAAAACATGAAGCTGTGATAAATATCCTTAGATTTAGTCACAGATTTGAAACATGTCAACCCCAGTGGGATAAGTCAAGTGTGGT
Source organism: Pseudonaja textilis (assembly GCF_900518735.1). Next base: position 283,838 of record NW_020769445.1, on the reverse strand, counting down.
AGACAGATGGGACATGAATACTGATTGGGGGGGAGGGGGGAAGAGCCAAGTCCAGCCCACGCAAGGATTTTTCCATTGCAGATACAGAATATGGATGCCTTTAAGGCAGGAAGGTGAAAGGAGCATTTGGCAGAACAAGGAAGTGGTTCCATTTTAAAGGTATCTGTTTTCCCCTAAGCAAGTCTGCTCCAAACTGTCTACTTCCTTGTCGTAGCTGGAGGCCCTTGAGGCTGCAGTTTTATTTAGGTTGACAACAGAGATATTGTAGGTTGGGGAATAATAAATACAGTAAGAATTACAGGCAAGGAAGGAACTGCATCATCTCCCAGTGTCTTACACAGCCTCCCCCTCACCTGATTTTACAAGGTACCTGCCATAACTAAAAAAAGTACTACATGTAAAAAAAAGCCAAGCCAACTTTAAACCATCGTTAAGAGGCTGCTGTGTAAGAAAAGTCTGAAAAGAGAGCGGACAGGGTAAGTTTTGAGAAGAAGGAGAAGGAAACACAGGGTAGAGATGCAAATTTTTTTTTTATTTTTATTTTGTGAGGACTTATTGAACAGGTGTCAAAAGGGCACGAGGTTTAACCTCAAGCTTCTTCCTCCGCCTCTTCTCCAAAATCCTCCTCTTCCTCAGCTGTGGCATCCTGGTATTGTTGATATTCAGAGACGAGGTCATTCATGTTGCTCTCCGCTTCCGTGAACTCCATCTCGTCCATGCCCTCACCTGTGTACCAGTGCAGGAAAGCTTTGCGACGGAACATGGCTGTGAACTGCTCGGAGATGCGCTTGAAGAGCTCCTGGATGGCCGTGCTGTTGCCGATGAAGGTGACCGCCATTTTCAAGCCACGGGGAGGGATGTCGCACACGGCTGTCTTGACGTTGTTGGGGATCCACTCGACGAAGTAGCTGCTGTTCTTGTTTTGCACGTTCAGCATCTGTTCGTCCACCTCCTTCATGGACATGCGGCCTCGGAAGACGGCGGCCACCGTGAGGTAGCGTCCGTGCCGGGGGTCGCAGGCTGCCATCATGTTCTTGGCGTCAAAAACTTGCTGCGTTAACTCAGGGACCGTGAGGGCCCGGTATTGCTGGCTACCACGGCTGGTCAAGGGAGCGAAGCCGGGCATGAAAAAGTGGAGCCGAGGGAAAGGAACCATGTTTACAGCAAGCTTGCGGAGATCGGCGTTCAGCTGTCCGGGAAAGCGGAGGCAGGTCGTTACGCCACTCATGGTGGCCGAGACCAGGTGGTTAAGATCCCCGTAGGTTGGAGTGGTCAGCTTGAGGGTGCGGAAACAGATGTCGTAGAGAGCTTCGTTGTCGATGCAGTAGGTCTCATCTGTGTTCTCCACCAGCTGGTGGACAGAGAGGGTAGCATTGTAAGGCTCCACCACGGTATCGGAGACCTTGGGGGAGGGCACCACGCTGAAGGTATTCATGATACGGTCAGGGTACTCTTCACGGATCTTGCTGATCAGTAAGGTGCCCATTCCAGAACCGGTTCCACCCCCTAGAGAGTGGGTCAGCTGGAATCCTTGCAGGCAGTCACAACTCTCAGCTTCCTTCCTCACAACATCTAGGACTGAATCCACCAGCTCGGCACCTTCTGTATAATGACCTTTGGCCCAGTTGTTACCAGCTCCACTCTGGCCTGAAAAGTTCAGAAGAAGTAGATGGGGAATAAATCATTAAATTGGGTTAGGAAGCCACTTTTCCCTTTGACTTCTAGCTACTTCTACTTCCCAGGCCTTTCCCCATCAGATTTATACAGATTATCTTCTTGAACATACAACACTATTCTTCAAACCTACCATAGGAGGATCCTTCAAACCCTCCACACTCATGAGAGAAACTTTCTTAACAGTGAGGACAATTAACCAGTGAAACAGCTTGCCTTCAGAAATCATCACTGGAGGTTTTTGAGAAGTCACTTGTCTGAGATTGTATAGGATGGTTCTCATGCTTGAGCAGGGGGCTGGACTAGAAGACCTCCAAGTTCCCTTCCCACTCTGTTATTTGGTCCAAGCTCACCCACCCAGTTTTTCATGCCTAAGGCAGGACAAGAACTCATGAAGTATCTTGGTTTCTAGTCCAGCACCTTAACCACTAGATTGAACTGGCTTCTACATTCAACACAATCCTCTCTGGAGTGTCCTCCAAATGTTTTGGGTGACAATTCTATTGATACCTAAGTCATAAAAATGACAGCCTAGTTAGTACAGCCGGAGGGCATCAGCAGTTTTAAGTATCAATGAAGTGCGACCGTCCCCTGAAAATTGGGTGGATTTCAATTCCCAGAAAGGTCAGAAATTCTGGGAGTTGAAGTTCACACAGCAGAGATCCAAAACCTGGAAGGCAAAACCAAACATTCCAGAAGATGTAGCTATCCCAGCTTGCCCTGAGCTCACTTATCTTTGCCTGCCCCTCCCATCGTGTCAATGCTCTGCAAAGTCTGCTTCTCTTCCTCCTTCAATAGCAAAGTAAATTATCAAGACACATTTCCCAATTTGACAAAAGATGCTGGTTGCTCAAACCTAATCTAGACCCTATATTTTCCCCTATCAAATATAGCTACAAGTAGCAAAAAAAAAAAAAAAAAGTGGTAGTTTCTTACCAAATACAAAATTATCTGGTCGAAATATTTGTCCAAAAGGTCCAGAACGCACGGAGTCCATGGTTCCTGGCTCCAAATCAACCAAGATGGCACGAGGGACATATTTACCACCTAGACAAACAAACAAAAACACGTGTAAGGGGAAATCCATTGCCGTAACAAATTAAGTTTCCTCTGATGAAATTACATTTGAGTTCTAGCTATCAAGTAGCTTGGTTTTGCCTAGTTGTTAAGATTTCAGAGGAGAGGCTGAGCATTGGTAAGGCAGTCAATGAATTAAAGGACGTCAGACATTCCTTAATTATAGCAGAGGCCTCCAAACTCGGCAACTTTAAGGTTTGTGGACATCAACTCTCCAAATTCCCTAGCCACACAATATAGCTGGCTAAAGAATTCTGGGAGTTGAAGTCTTAAAGCTGCCAGGTTTGGAGGCCCTCGATATATAAAGGATGGGTGGAAGGAACACAGAATTGAGTTACAAAAAGAGGGAGAGGAAAAAAAGAGGCACTTCAATATAGTATTAAAAATATTGTAGTCATCTTTCCAATACTTGTTGGGGTACACCTTTCTCAATCCAATTTATTATCTCAATCCAATTTATTAGGCTATCTTTGTAGGGTAAGATGAAATTTAATCCTGAGCCAAGCCTTTTAATTTAATACAGGTAGTCCTCAAATTACAACCGTAATGGAGACTGCCCATTATGGTCACAGGTTGTACAACTATGTCACACCCGATTTTACAAACTTTTTTTGCAGCTGTTGTTAAGTGAATATGGCAATCGTAAAGCAAACCCCATGGTCATTATGGGGGGCGTGGTTTTACCAAAAATCAGAAGTACCAATTTTCAGCAAAACTGTCATAAAATGCAGCCACATGACCAGCTGCAAAGTCTTAAATGCAGCTGTGTTGCCAAATGCAGTGGTCACGTCACCACAGGAAAGGGGAGTTTTGGATCTGGGTCACCTTTTGGAGGTTGGTCATAAGTTGAGTATTAAGAAATAACTATTAGAAGTCTACTTTTAAGTTCACCTAATGACTGTTGGGATTCTTAGCAAGCTCAGACTATAACTATACAAGGACATACACAGAAGGAATGATTCTAGAGAAGACAATGAGGAAATTCAACAAGGATTCATATTTATTTGTTGGAAAACATTTGGATCAAATCAGGCCAAAAGAGTGAGGGAGGAGGAAGAGGAGAGGAAGGCTTACCAGTGGCCTCATTGTAGTAAACACTGATGCGATCCAGTTGTAGATCACTGTCACCATGGTAGGTTCCAGTTGGGTCGATTCCATGTTCATCACTGATCACTTCCCAGAACTTTCAAGGATAGACAAAAAGAGAAAGGTTTGAGTTAGGTTGAGGGGAAAAAGCCGTGTATTCCAGCAGCACATTCCAAATTATTTACAATAGGAAGTATGATCTTTCCAGGTTATATGCCAATTTTCCATTCTTAGACTAAGAGACATACATTCTTGGAACAATCTGTCAAGAAACTTATTTGCCGAATACTGAGAGACACGCCCTTAAAAAGTCCCAAGTTTTCCCCAACTTGGTACTCTCCTGTGGCAGACTATAACTCCCCCCATATGCCTTCCCACAACAAGAGTGGCTGAGGCTGATGGGTTTCTCATCAGAAATTTTATATCTTAGAGAACCTCTCGACACTTTATTATAAGTCTTGTGCTACTAGCCAATTTATAATCTGCTTAGTTTTATACAGGGCCAAAACGTTTTGGACACTGTAAGAATGTTTGCAGCGTGACTACTGTTGTCAGACAACCCAGAAGCACAACACAGCATACAGAGGCTTTGTCTTTTAACAGTGGTTTATATACATACATATATGCTATATACATACTGCTATATACATACGTATGTTAGGCACATACCAGGCAAGCAATCAGTCTTCATTACTCTGCACTGAGAACTACAATGGAGACAGAACATGAGGAGAGAGACGCCCTTTCATGGCCGCCTTTATATAGACAGCTTCTTAAAGTGGCAAATACCCTGCTGACTCATTCTCATTGCATCAGCGTTTGCAGCACCCTTACAACAGCTGGTCAGCTATTAAATCTCAATACCTTAACACAGAACAAGGAAGCTGTGAAGAGATGCCATACGTGTTTTCCACTCAGAAGACCCCTTTAAATGCTCGGTATTTCCAAAATGAAGGAAGGAACAAAGTCCACAAAATCTCTACCCTAACTAGAAACCACCACCCTTCCCCAGCTGTGATGGGATCTCAGCACAGTCCTATTGGTAGAGAATTCTGAGGAGGATAAACCATCTGGAGAGCAGACCCAACAAAATGAGGAAAAGAACCCCCAAGAGAGATCTTCTTAGAGGATAGGATGGGAGAAAACACAAGAATCTCTGGCACTGACACTGAACCAAATTGTATTTTTGCATAGACCTAATTGGCCGCAGCATCTTTGAGCCCAAAGCTCTCCGTCCTCAATGGCAAAAAGGGTGAATTCAAGGTGTGGTTAGAATCCATTGCTATCCCTTTACAGTTCCAAGCTGGAATCTGGGCGTTGTAAGTAGACTTCAGGGCTCTTAGTAGACTTCAGGCTTGGATGGGGGGAAAACAACATGAATGCAAGCGAGAAGGATTTATGCCTATTTTAAAAGGCCCAACCATCCTAAGACACCGGTGATCTTCGCATTAATCACAGTCACCCTTTTTTAAAAAGCAGCAACAAAACTTCCCCCTTAAAGGACAGAGGAGCTGACTAAGCAGCTGCAACAGCCATACAATCTCTGCTTTGTTCTCCTCAAGGCCAGGCTTCATAAAGGAGCTCTTAGCTGCAGTTGTAATCGGGTCTGATGGCCTTGCTCTTACAGGCGTGGACTACATCTCCCGCCACATCCCATCCTTAGAGAACAACTGTTCCTTGCTTATTCATGGGAGGACTTCTTCCACCTACTAGAAGATCTGATGGCCTGTGCTAGAATTCCTAAGCAAGACCAAACCTTCACTTTGAAATGGTCTTCTTATCACTATCTCCTATTTAGTATACGAGCTAAGGAATGGCTTCCCCAACTACTTCATCCTTAAGAATGTCTTGAAAATTGTCCCTTTCCGCAGGATATTTTGCAATTAGCACAAAGACTTCCCTAAATTAGCTTACAAATTGTTTTTCACATTTGTTTTGCTTTGTTTTGATTGGAAAAAAAAATGCCTTCCATCTTAAGGAAGTAATTCTGGGCAGAATTTCTCAATAGTTTCCATCTCAGCTTACAACAGGCTTCAGGAGGATTCAAGCTGATTTTGTTCCAGGTACCCAGAAATCAGATTGCTAAACCCTGCATTGGAAGAGCCCACCCCCCGCCCCCCATGTCTTTGGCTGATGCTAGAAAAGAAAATTTTGGGGAATCTGCCTATTCTCAAAATGACTGACGTTCATATGGTGATCCAATATAAAGCAGTAGCACTTAAGACTTATATACTGCTTGACAGTGCTTTACAGCCCTCTCTAAGCGGTTTACAGGGTCAGCATATTGCCCCCAATAATCTGGGGGTCCTCATTTTACCAACCTGGGAAGGATGGAAGGCTGAGTCAACCTTGAGCCTGGTGAGATTCGAACTGCCCAATTGCAGGCAGGTGGCAGTCAGCAGAAGCACCCTGCAGGGTTGCACTCTAACCACTGCACCACCACAGCACAACAAAAGTGTCAACTCAAAAATATTTCCCAGCAGAAAGGGAGTGGGGGAAGTAGCGCATTCCTTAAATGCTTTCATAGATAATAATCGCTAGTCTTCTGGCACGCAAGATTACTCCTGGAGAGCATGATTGATGATAACTCTTGGCTATGGATGTGTCCCATTGGAGAATATACATCCAGGGGTGGGGGAAGACCAGGGTCAAGGGTGAAATGAACGATGTGTCTCAGACTCAGCTGCACCCAGGTAGTAGCGGCATGTTCATTCCTAATATTAAAAAAAAATTAACTCTTGAGAGATGTGGCTAGAGACCCATGATTTGAATGGGGGTGGATGCCAGAGCCCTAATAAGAACAATATAAACTGGTGGCATCTCTCTAGTGTTTCGATCACATCTTCATCCATTTTAAGCTTAGCCTTGCCCCATCCCCTTTCTTGGGGTCATGAGTCTTAGAAGCTAAACTACAGACACCTATAAGGGTATCTATAGAGCATACATGAAACCCAGTGGCATACTAAAAGAGATACTAAAATAAAGGCTAACACCTATACTCTTTTTCTGGTTATGATGGACAAGGTCTTCGTGGACATCAGGCTGGGGAATACCAGCCTTAGAACAATCCTAAGAGATGACATACTGCAGGGAAGGGATGGTCTCTTAGGGCAGTTTGCCCATCAATTGTCATCTTCTCCCTTCAGAAACTCTGTCGGCATTTCTAAGCAAGGTTTTAAGATTGTATGAGGTCCGCTGAACAGTCCGTGACTCGCTCTTTCTGTCCTTTTTCCACAGCCTTGGCTCAAACAGGTTTCACCGCTTATTAAAGTAAATCTCAAAACCTTTGAATATTCCCCAACGCTCACACACAATTTTTCAGTCAATTAATCCATTCACAGCAATAAAACTAAATTGGCTAACCACCCATCCATCTGGGGGATATGCTTCCAGATCCTTGGGAAGGCGTATTACAAGCTTATCAGTTTAATTCATAGCTAGTTGTTGATTTTAACATATGGTTTGGCTCAGTGTTGTGCAAACCCAGCTAAGGTTTTTAACAAACCCAAATGACTTAACATGTACCATGATATGCTTAGAAAGATTGTATGACTGAATTCATATACAGGTAGTCTTAGACTTACAAATACTTCATTTAGTGACCAGGAAGTTACAACAGCATTGAAAAGAGACTGACTCTTTTTCACACTTATGACCATTGCGGCATCCCCTTGGATCATGTGACCAAAATCCAGATGCTTGGCAACCGATCCATATTTGTTACGATTCATATTTGTTACCGTTGCAGAGTCCCCTTATGTCATGTGATTCCTCTTTTTGAGACCTTCTGACAAGCAAAGTCAATGGGAAAACTAGATTCACTTAACAACTGTGGCAAGGAGGGTTGTAAAATGGGGCAAAATCCACTTAACAAATGCCTCGCTTAACAACAGAAATTTTGGGCTCAATTGTGGTTGTAAGTCAAAAACTACCCATACCCAGGTAGAGAACAAGGCACCTCGTGCAATGTCCTTCCACAGTGAGCCACAGTGATTGGGTTTTTTGCTAGATGTCCACTATTTTTTTTAAATGGCAGTATTTACCTAATACCCCAACTAAATCACATTTTGCCTTTAGAGCCATTCGCGACACCAGTTTACTTGAGTGCATTAAATCCACAATAAACACATTTCTTAACCTGGCAGGAAATATGCCCTTTAAATACCCCCTTTTTTGGAGATTGAGAAAAGAGATGGTTCTCTCTAGCCTACCAGCTTTTATTCCATAGACAGCTTGCATCTGTATCCCTGGAGATAAATTCTCCACAAGGCATTGTTAATGTTTTTTGACTAACCCAGAATTCCCAAGGTCCACAGCAAAAGAAAGAACAGAGTGATGAGGCATCTTATGGGACTGAAACAGGCCAACAGCCAGAAGCTTCGATTTAAGAGGGACAACCTCTGGAAAGCTACATCCCTTCACCTCCTAGACAAGGGATCGAACTTGAGGCCTGTGGGCCAGACACTACTTAGATTTGGCTCTTGGGCCGCCCCTAGATTCTAACTCACAACTGAGTGATTTGCTTAATGACTGTCATGGACTCATAAAATTGGGTCTGATCATGTGGATGCCTCGACTTAAAACCAAAATTCTGGTCCTGGTTGCGGTCGTTTTAAGTCAAGGACTTCTTGTACAACTGCTGTGTTCTGCACTAAGTATATTAACATTCTTGACTCATCTTCATGTAGGGCAAATGGATTCTACCCTCTTTCCTATCTGAGCGAAGTCACTGTAGCCACTCAAAAGCAACAGAGAAAAAGCAGCCCCTAATTCCTGGGGAGATGAAAAGCAGATGGAAGATTTTTCACTATTTTACTCCAAGCAAGCTTTTTAAAAATAGACCAAGATACCTAATAAAAAACATGTAGAATTGGATCAAAATAGGCATCTGCTGACTAAGGATTGTAGGAGAAGTTGTTCAATACATTTGGGGGATGGGAAACAGATTTGAGGAAATTACAGACTTGGAATTTAATCTCCATCATACATCTGCATGCCTGCTTTGATAGAATAGGCGATAATTAAAGAACTAAAATCACCCATTTCCAATTTAGTCTCTCTCTTGTTGGCTGCAAATTATAATTACAGTATGAAAACAGCATAGGGAGAATCTAATTCTGCAACAATTCAGCATCAATTAGAAAGATGGGTGCTTAGCTAACAAAAATGCCAACAGTACCGAAGCAACTTCTAAGCACTGGACTATTTTCCAATGCTAGAATGAATCGCAGGTTATTTCAACTCTTTTGTATTAAAAGTGTTACACATCTGTATTTGTGTACTATTTCCTATACTGTATCCATAGATCAATTCATGGATTAAGGGTCACCTCATACTTAAGTGTCTTATCTATTTAAAGAAGATGAGTCACCTCATCTTAGCTGGCTCTATTGGGGCAAAGTGCAGAGCAAGAGTTGGCAATGACACATTAGCTAAACAATCAGCAACGCTAGTTGTGGGGTCCTTGGTGCTTCCTTGAGCTTGGTTCTTTTCCTGTAGACGTTTTTCATTACCCAACTACAATAAGATGGTGTTACCTAGTATGCGCTTATGTGTAAAGCCCAGATTCTAAATTTTCTTTTAGGTAACAGTAAAGCAATTGGATCCAAAAGGAAAATGTTACTGTCCATCGTTTTAAAACTTTCCCTACCCAGTTAGCTTGGCTACACACCAAAAAGCACACAGCATGCTGTTACCTTCCCACCAAAGTGGTGCCTATTTATCTACTCGCATTTGCATGCTTTTGAGCTACTAGGTGAGCAGGAGTTGGGCCAGGAATGGGAATTGACCCTGTCACAAGGCACTCAGGTCTCGAACCCAGCGGTCAGATTTTCAGTTGACAAACTTCATCTTTTAACCACTACTCTGTGATAGATAAGATAGGAAGCAGGGTCTCAAGATGCAGGAAAGTAACCTCTTTTTCACTCTCTAGGCAGTGATCATCAGTGGTGAGGAAAAGAAATATTCCAAGCATTTTTCTAAAACTAGTAATGGTTGATTTAAAGGACACTGGGTCCCATGAACAGCTTCCATTCTTCCCTGCCCTTATGTCCCTCAAAGGAACATTTTACAAAGACTTGGAAGGAAGGAAGCAATTTCTGGAGGGATTGTTTTTGCTTCTTGCAGCTGAAAGGGCAAAGAATCTTGCAGTATCTGAAAGGCAAAACTTGCTTAATAATGCCCAGTGGAATGTGCTGTCTTTGAGATGTCAAAACATTCTTACAGGGTTCGTGCAAACTTAGTCTTGCAAAACAACATCGCTAACATGTTTTAACCTGTAATTGCTGACCTCTGTAAAATCTAGCTGCTTAATGAAGCACCTGCCCAGATCATCTTTTCTAAAAAGATACTAATTTTAGACAATGCTGTGGGGGCCTTCCCAAGCCCACGAGACCAGCTTAAACTTGAAAGTTTCCACACTTCATAGTGTGTCTTCAACCCACTTTCTCTGCTCTTAATACAAGCAAAGTTTCTCCTTATAAGAGCCGGCAAAGGGGCACAAACCTCTTAGGGCAGGAATGTTAAACTGTGTCAAGTGCTGGCCATTCCCATCCCTGTTTTAGCAAGGTGGGGAGTCACAATATGTCACGTGATGACACAAGTTTGACATCCCTCCTTAGGGCAGGGGACTCCAACTTTGGCAACTTTAAGACTTGTGGACTTCAACAAGGAATTCTGGGAGTTGAAGTCCACAAGCCAAGGTTGGAGTCCTGTCTTGGGGTTTGAAGACAATTTGGAATGTTCAGACCACGTTGATCGATACTTTCTCAAAATGCCCACCATGTTGTGTCTATTCGCAAAATGGCTGCCATAGCAAGCATCCTTGTCCCAAAATACCCATTTATCAGAAGACAAAACAAGCCGATTTGTTCCCGAGAACCCTTGGAGATATTTCTTCACTTTTTTGCATTTCTGGGCAGACACATTCTTACACATAATATTTCAATTGTACTGTTGCCATCCAACATTTTTAAAAATTTCCTATAAATGCCCATGGGATAATGTGATATGCCAAAAACTTCTTGAAAATAAAGCTGCCAGAAACACTTGGTTTTACAACTAATTAATTTTCATTACAAGAATCCAGAGCAAAAAAATGCGGAACTAGGGAGGAGGAAGAAATATGTAGGCACCAGCAGAAAGATTTATCGACACTATAATGCTCTCAGATATGCCTTGGTTTCTGGCCAGAAATTCCTCTTCCTCAATTAAACTGCTCAGTTCCTCTCTGAAATCACTTCATCCATGAAGCCAAACAATAAAGCAAATCCAGAAACCTTTGAAGGACTGATTGGACAGCAGGGGGTAAGCAAATCAATGGATAAAAACTGAAAACCCTGTTAAAAGGCCACAGTAGATCCAATGTGTCTCCTTCCTGCCCACAAATTCTGCTCATAATCAAAAATCCTTCTTTAGAGATCCCCAACCTAATGTTTTACAGATAAATGAGACTTTCAATTTCCCAAATTCAGGGAATTTGTCAATCCCCAAATGCCAGACTAGTAGAAAAGCTGTACTAATCTATTCAGGAAAACATAAGAAGAGATTCACGCAAACGCAGCTCTCATCCAGTTCCAGCCTCCCCTTAAGGAGATGGTACCTGTCTTTTTTCTCTCTAAATGTAAGGATTAGCAATAGCACTTAAGATTTATATACCGCTTTACGGTGCTTTATAGCCCTCTCTAAGTGGTTTACAGAGTCAGTATATTGCCCCACAACAATCTGGGTCCTCATTTTACCCACCTCGGACGGATGGAAGGCTAAGTTAACCTTGAACCTGGTGAGAATCAAACTGCCAAATTGCAGTCAGCAGAAGTAGCCTGCAGGACTGTACTCTAACCACTGTGCCACCGTGGCTCATAATAAAACCAAGCTATCCTACTAAGCTTTTAAAGAACAAAAGGTAAATTCTCCTTCAATGTAACTTTTCTTGGTCATTTCATGAATATGCCCATGGCTGACAATATAGAAATTACTTTCTACAGGTAGTCCTTGACTTATATCCATTTATTTAAGGGCTGTTTGAACTTAAGACAACACTGAGAAAAGTAACCTAAAACTGGTCCTCACTTTTATGACCATTACATCATCCATGCAGTGACTTGATCAAAATTCAGGCACTTGCCAATATATTTAGGGCGGTTGTAGCATCCCGAGGTCACTTGTGACTTTCCTCAGGATTTCTGACAAGCCAAGTCAGTGGAGGAAGCAGGATTTACTTAAGAACTGTATTTTTTTTAATGACCATACCACAATTTCATAAAATTAGGTGCCACTCAACTTTAAGAATCCTGGTAGCGCAGTGGTTAGAATACAGTATTGCAGGCTAACTGCCCACTGTCAACAATTCAATTCTGACCAGCTCTAGGTTAACTCAGGCTTCCATCTTCCAAGGTCAGAAAAATGAGGACTCTTTTGATTGTTAGGGGTAGTATACTGACTTGGTAAACCGTTTCGAGAGTGCTGTAAAAGCACAATGTAGTGGTATATTATTTGAGTGTTTTTTTTCAACTTTCTAATCTACTCAACAGAACAGGAAATTGATGGAGGCATATTATCCATGTACTCATTATCCATGTAGTCTAGCCCTGATTATATTCCACCCCCAGGCAAGGTTAGATTCTTGAGATAATACAAGCAAGGGACAATCCAATCAACTATTCTTTTCTTTGCATGGGTCCTCCAAATTCTTTCAACTTGCATTATACCCATGTCATCTCTAGAGTAATGAATGTCATGTTGGTTAATAGTTAATGTAAATTACCAATATGTGTAGACAATTATGCCCAGGAGAATTGAATTATCTTATGTGAGATATAAGTTATTTTTCATCCATTCTTCCAAAAACTACTGGGACCTGGAAAACTTCATCTTGGAGGTTTGCAACTCCCCTGAGACAAAGGAGGAGGGGACAAAAGGGAAAGACAATGGTCAGAAAATGGTCTTTTCTCCACAACGTTAAAATTTGGGAACCCAAGTTTTAGAATGGTAGTGGAATGAGAGAAGAGTACCTTGACTTACAATCATAACTGAGTGCAAAATTTCCATTGCTAAGCAACGTAAAGGAGTTAAATGAATTTTAACTAGTTAAATGAGTTTTGCCCCCTCTTACAAATCTTGCCACAGTTGTTAAAGTGAATCACACAATTGTTGTAACATGGTTGTGTTACGTAAACCTGGCTTCCCAGTTGACTTTGCTTGACAGAAAGTCACAAAAAGTTGATTACATGATTATTGCGACCATCACAAATACATGCCAATTTCCCTAGTCATGGGAATGTTGAAAATGGCTGTAAGTGTAAAATGGTCCTAACTCACTTTTTTCAGCGTTGTAACTTTGAAAGGTCACTAAACAAATGATTGTAAGCCTGTTAAATTCTACTGACTGTGTTGGGTAGGGAAGGTTAACAGTGTTAAGAGAATTCAACAACCAATATTTGGGGAGTTTCCAGTTGCCCAACCCTGGCTAGGATTATGGAATTTACTTTATTATTTATTTACACATGCTCCTCAACTTATGACTGGTTATTTGCAGGTACTCCTCGGCTTACAACCACAAGCGCGACTGGAAATTCATGAGAATCAGAAAAATTGTAAATTGAGACACCCCTGACCAGACCCCAATATTACAACAGCTTCTAAGTGAATCAGGTAATTAAAAGTCCGAACCCATTCTCCAGAATGGGCATTTTTGACAGAAACCATCCCTGCCCCCCCAAAAAATCACAAATTGTCATGAGACAGGGGATGCAGCAACCATTTGTAAAAGTGAATTGGTTCCCAAATGCCCAAAATGCAGCCCAACGACTGCCGCCAGAGGTGTTACATTTCCCGAAGGCTGGAAATGCATTATAGGCCATAAAGCACCTTTTCCGAGGAATTCCTAACTGTGAACCGTCATTACAGTATATATCTCCAAACAGACTTTACATCTCAAAACAAAGCACTTAGGATAACACGGAATGCTCCTTTTTGCAAAACCTGGCACTTAGGACATAGGCTTGTGCCACACTTTGGAAATAAAATTTGGAAAATGTGTATGCATTAGTAATTCTTTAAAATAGCTAGCTTCACATTTCCCTGGGATTATGTGTGACAGCCTCGGTGACTGATTCTGGTAAATGATGCAGCTCCTTTAAAGAGCTGCACAAAGGAGCTGGACTCATAGCCTTCACTCCCCTTAATCCAAAACATCATTTTGGAATCCCATGTAAGGCATCTTGCAGCCTGGCACAATAACTTCCTTTCATTGATAGTGTTGCTATGGGAGCAGAGAATGGGAGACAGTTACAATGCGGTGAATAAGGCTAATGATGTGGTGTCTGTTCTGGCTACTACACAGACATTAATTCAAGACAGTATTCAGTACAGAAGTGCAATATTCATAAATCCAAGAATGTACGAAAGAAGTTAGAAATATTTTTACCTTAAAAATACCCCATTACAGGTGCATTTTGACAGTTTTTAGAAGTAAATGTTCCCAATCAGGAGTGATTTACTGTCCGAAACTGCTTATCTCCTCCCCAAATGGTACAATTCAGGAAGTCTGGAAAAAACTGCAGGTCCAGAATGTTCCTACCTTGGATCAATGAACTGTGCATATCCTTAACATTCAGGGTTTTAGTTACAGGCTTATCATTAACATCCCCTGCCAAAGTTTTCTTTTACCGTAAATCCTACATTTTTCCACTCCAGTTTACATTATTGTATACAGACTGAAACAAGTATCTTCAAACTTGGCAAGTTTAAGACTTGTGGACTTCAACTCCCAGAATTCCTGAGCTAACATGACTGGAGGAAGAATTCTGGGAGTTGAAGTCCACAAGTCTTAAAGTGGTCAAGTTTGAAGACCCCTGGACTAAAAAGAAACATTTTGAGATTTGCCATCCTGCACCATCTGAAGCATTAGGAAAATATCCACAGTAATCTCCACCATTGCTTTAAAGAGATATTGGCAGGATCCTTTGTGAAAATTCTGAAATGAGTTGAAAGTTCTCCATTTATCAAATGATGATTTATCACCATAACCATCATCACTGCTACTAGTGTTTGTCAACCTTGGCACCTTTTAAGATATGTGGACTTCAATTCCTAGGCTGGGGAATTCTGGGAGTTGAAGTCCACGTCTTAAAGGTGCAAAATTTGAGAAACACTTACTACTACCAGGCCAAATCAATTCCCTGCAGAATGAAGCCTTTCCATTGATGATTATGGATCGAAATCCACCAATTAGGGTTAGGAGGTAGCTGTTTGTTCAATTTCTTGAAAAACTAAAGAGCACCAAGAGTGAATGATTGGACTACCTGCCATACCTAAAGAGAGATTGGAACCTGGATCTCCCCACTTCTAGCCCAGCACTTAACTTCAATTCTATCTTTATTTCAACTTCACGCTGCCAACAATTCTTTAAAAAGTTTGTTCAAGACCCTCAGAAGCCTATGAATGACACTCCCTTGCTTTCCTAAAGTTTTCAGTTCTCTGTGAAGAAATGAAATACATATTGATCTAAGTTCAGTTCCTAGTACCCCTGAATGAAGGATATTCAGGTTCAATATACCACTTGGAGCTTGACAAGTCGAAGAAGTTAACAGAGTTGGAAGGGACCTTGGAGATCATCTAGTCCAATCCCCTGCTCAAGCAAGAGATCCTATACTATTCCAGACAAGTGGCAGTCCAACCTCTTTTTTAAAAGCTTCCAGTGATGGAGTATTCACAACTTCTGGATACAAGCTGTTCCACTCATTAATTGTTCTCACTCTTAGGAAATTTCTCCTTAGTTCTAGATTGTTTCTCTCCTTGATTAACACTTCCATCCATTGTTTCTTGTCTTGCCTTCTGTTGTAATAACCTAATCTCACCCTGTAGCCCCCAAAACTAGGAAAATATAATGTATATAGTAAAATTGGGGGCAGCCAAAGGTATCATGACTCTTACCCATGTTCTTCCCATTTTCTTTGGTCTAGTAACTTCCAGAGCAGTGGAGAAAGAAAGTATAGAGTGAATCATGATTGGTGTTCTCCAAAGAATCAAAAAGGAATGTGTTTTTTTTTTTCATAGCGGTGTGGGAAGAACAGAGATACTTCTAAGAAGCAGACTTGGCTTCAAATGTCTTCCTTGTGGGTAGAAGAATCAATAGCCCTTTTGTAGTTATCCAGCTTCTAGCATAATAAATTTGTCACTGACACAAGCAGCAAATGAGGGGGTGTGGCCCACTGGCTGCAATTAAATACATGTACATATTAAGGATTATAATGCAATATAGCTTTCATTCATTGTAATACTTATGGTAACATTTTACTCATATATATTTATGTATGAATATATGACCTGTAGGCATTTCTTTGTAGTTTTCTGTTAGGTTTTTCTCCCCCACCCCCCATATAACTTTCATAAAGGCTTGTTTGTATTCAGTTAATGATTTTTTTTAAAAAAAGTTTCTATTTATTGTATGCCAATTTTAAAAAATCCTCATTCAGTCATAAGAGTTTCAGTTCGGAAGGAGCTTGTGTGTTGTAGTTTTAGAAGCACAATTTTGTCTTCATAGGGATACATTTCCCCAAGGCAGATAATAATGGCATCATTTTTGTAAGAAATGCACTGAAATAAAATCCTGTTAAGGTTCCTTCATAGTTTGTGGCCAAAGACAGCGGACAAACCATAGGACGAAACTGTAGTACTTTGTGCCTAAGAGATGATTGCTTCTAGTGGGCTTGTTCTTCCCAGTGTAAATCACTTCTGTCTTCAGTTTCAGATATTTTTACAGAGGCTATTGGGGAGTGGGGGGGGGGGAACCTTGGTTCCTTGGGTCTCCCATTTGCTGACCAAACACACCCAAGGCACTGCAGATACATAAATTTTTAAATACACTAGTGAGGAGGAAGGTGGGGAGTTGGGTTTAGCCCCACCCTGACTGCAGATCTAATGGGGGGGGGAACACGGGGGACCGCATGCAGACAAGACACAGGTCCAAAAAGCCAATGCACATCATTGGAATGTGTAGAGATTCCAAAGCTAGGGTTTTAAGAGTTCCAGTGGGAAGATATTCTTCTAAAGGATCATGAATGGGGGTTTCTGTTTTTTTTCCTGAAAAAAAAAATTGATGCTATTCTTTATCTAATAGAGAAAGCCTGCAAGTTCAGTTAGTCCAGTCTGCTTTTAATTCATCAGGTGCCAGCAAAAAGCTGCAGACACACCCTCCGGCATGCCGAAGTGGAGGTGGATGCGTATACCGCAATGTAGGTCATGTAGAGGTGACCAGGGTGGGGCAGCTAGGAAGGAGCAGACACTGGATTAGCACCTATGGACCCCCAGAATACAAGTCTTAAAGGCTACAACAGCCTTCTAGGAACAATGCAGCATTTTGGAAAACGAATAACGATCCCTGGTATTGGTTTTTCTTTCTTTCTTCTTCCCAAATGCACAAGAATTTACCACAAAGAGAACAAAGCATACAGGTCCAGAAGCCTATTCTACAAACTGTAGGATTCTGCTTTCTCGTTGCATTGCTATCATTTATCACCAACACAGTGCAGGTGCTGAATTATTTTTACTACTCCTAAGTCCATTGGAAAACGCCTATTCCACAATGTCTAAAATTATAGAGTCATCTAGGTCAGGGGAAAAGGGGGAAGGACAGGAAAAATAAAAGGATGAGCTATACCTATGAGAGGACAGAGAACAATCTCGCAAGATAGGAAAGTCAATTTTAGCTCCTGTCCTAAGGATACAGGTGAATATTCCTCTCCAGTCTTCTGATGTAAGTAGCACAATGGAGAAAAAAAACTGACCACCATCACAACGGATACGTCATTGTCTGCTTGGTACAATGTCCTAACTTTAGAGGGGGGGATGACTTAACATGTTGCAGAAACCCAGCTTCACTTAAGGATATGGGGTAAGAGCGTAACCAAGAAGATTCTGAAGTGTGTAGCAGCAACACACAACTGTCAAGTTTGAGTTTCTTCTCCAGAAGGCCTGGCTGGACATCCTTCCTGCCTTTTAACATGGATGTTACACAGTTGGAAGGGAGGTCTTGTAGACCTTGCTCAGGCAGGAGATCCAGAGAGATTTTAAAAAGAAAGGATTTTTTTTAAAGATTTTTTCTTTTTTAAGTTTTTATGCTGCTTCAGAAGCCCTTTGACGGTTCCTCACATGAGCATCCCAAAGACAGAAATATGGAAGGCATCTAATGCTGGGAGGTTGGGGAATATGGTAAGTGGGTGGGCACTGACAATCTGCCATTGTCTCTCGCTCTGATCTCCCAGTCTTTTAAAAGCCTGCTAAGCTGAAATGCAATTTTAAGGTTTCATCCCACCGGTTCACCCCCCACTTTAAGGAGACCCGTTTTATTCCTTTCTACCAGCTAATCAAGAGAGAGCAACCGGATGATTTCACCAGCTTTGTGGGGAGCCTTTTCGGATAAATTGGGATTTCAAGCCACTTGACTGCACATGACAGCAGACTGGCAGGCTCGGAAAGTATAACTCTGGGGGCGTTTAAGCCAGCCAGAGATAGAGAGAATGAGTCCAATAAAAGAAACGCCCCTCTGCCATCTCTGCCCCCTTTCCTTTCTCCCCTTTCTGCTTTCAGCGGCCATTACAGGCGCCCACAAACCCCAGGTCTGCAGCTGCTGCAGCCGGGCCGAAGGGCACAGGAAGAGGATGGAGGGAAGAAGGGAAAGAGTGAAAGAGTGAGGGAGGGGAGGGGGGGGAGAGAGAGAGAGAGAGAGAGAGAGAGAGAGAGACCAGCGTGCCTAGCGGCCATGTGCTTCCCCGACTGCAGACAAAGACTGGAAATGGTGGGCGGGTTAAAAAAAAAAAGGTGGGGGAAGGGACTTTGGCGCCAGTAATGGCATCCATTCTGCAGTAGAGGAAGTCGATTTTTTTTTTTTTAAATGAACCATTGCATTGATCGAGCTTTCGCAAGCCAGCTTTCCTCAACTGGGCGCCCCCACACCAATGCTCTCGACTCCAGCTCCCATCATCCACCCCCCCCCCCCACACACACTCTGGAGCATGCTTGCCTATGGGGAATGAGGGAAGAAGCCCAAAATGTCTGAAAAGTAGTTACAAGGGATTTTTTTTTTTTTTACGCTAGGAGAATATTCCTTTCCAAAGCAACCTTTCGTTTTTGTAACATTTCAGGCCTCCGGCTTGCAACAAAATTACAGGGGGGCGCGGTTTTTTTTTTCTTTCTTTCTTTCTTTCTCCTGGCTTAATCCGAGATTATTATATATACTAAGAGGTTCAGCTCCCGCGGTTTGGCCTTAAAAAGAGGGGTTTAATTTCAAGTCAGGATCCAATGTCAAGATAGGGACGGAGAAGCCACGGAGCCTCTCGAGCCCCTTTCCTAAATAATTAAAAAAAAAAAAACGGGGCGGGGGAGGGATTTCCCCCGAATTTGAATGCCGTTTTATTAAATCCTAACAAAAATGGTGGGAAAAAAAATATTCAAGCAGAATTCCGGACCCTCCTTTTTTTTCTCCTCCTTCATCTATATTTATGGAGATTTTTTTTTGGGGGGGGGGGGGGAGGAGGCAGTTTTATTTAGGCAAGCAAAAAAAATTGCTTTTTAAACGCCTTTCGGGGCACACCCCTTTCAAAACGTGCCGGTGGGGGAGGGGGAGCTAAAGTTTAAAACTGGGAGAGCGCTTCGTGGGACTAACCCGGAATTTGGCTACCCACGCCTGCAACCCCAATCGCGCTCACTATGGAAAGGGATTCTCTTCCATTTAGTCTCTCCTAGGGGAGCCGCGCCTCCGGCCCCTTAAGATCCCTCTCTCTCTCCTTTTGCCTCGATCCCATCTCTAACGGATCAGGAAATCGGGGTGGGGCTCGGCTAAAAAAAAAAAAAAAAGAGGGATCGACCGCGTGGACACAAGACGATCCCGGGGAACGAAATCGGCTCAGAAGGAATCGGGATTCGCTCGTCGCAAAAAACACCCCACGAACGAAACTGCGTCGTTGGATTTAGGCGGGCTGGTGGAGGGGCGCGAACCCTGTGAGAATCCTCCCGTCTTTTTTTCTTCTTCTCCGGCTGAGTTCAAATTTTATGTATATATCTATATATATAGGTGTAGCCGACCTATATATTACACACACACACAAAGCCGCCCTTCCCGTCCCGCCGCTAAACAAAAAAACAGCCGGGCTTTTGTTCTCGTTTCACACTTCGATTCAGATCTCTTTCGAAATTGCACTTCCTTTCCGCAGCCGCTTTGGCGCTAGAATTTACAGGCTACGCCGATTATAGCTGGCGGGCATTTCACCCCTCCCCTTTCCCCCCCCCCACCCGGCAAGAGTGGTGTCCACCGGTAGACTTCTGCCATTAAGGGTCTAATCCCATTCCTTTCTAAATCGCGGGATTAAAAGGGAAGGAAAGACGAACAAAGGCAAGGGCCCCTCCCTTTAGAAAGAAAATTGAGATGGTTTTAGAGGGGGGGAGGAGGAAGAGAATCTTTTCCCCTCGGATAATGACCATAATCTATAGGCGATCCCTATACATACATACATATATATCGCCAAAATACTCTCAATCTTACACGGGAAAAGACCCGAACACGCCAAGACCTGCATATATCCATATCTATTTATATCTCCATATATATCTCTATCTCTATATATGTATAGGGATCGCCTATAGATTAAAGCCGTTGTGTATGTATGTGTATATGTGTGTGTGTGTGTGTGTGTGTGTATTTTATATATATATATATATATATATATACACACACACATACATATACATATATAAATTTTATTTATTTATAATTTATATATAAAAACCCAGTTACAGCGGTGCTTTCCTTTATGTATGTAACTGGATTCGATAGCGGTCGCACCGGGTGTTTTTTGCAACGGCGATCGAACAAAAGATTCCCTCCCTCCCTCCCGCAGCCCTTAATTTCAAAAAATTAACGCAGCCACGTGCTTCTCGCCACGGGGAGCACTTCCGTTTTGCCACCGTGGCAATGGATGAGAGGAGCAGCACGGCAATGCGTTTGAGCCGGTTCCACCTCCCGCTATTTTTCCATCTTGACTCTATTAGAAGTTTAAACGCTGGGGGGGCCCGCGTGGACGTGGGTGGGGGGGGTGGGGAGGGGAAGAAGGGGAGAGAGAAAATTTGCCAGCCTCACCTTTGCTCCGATCTGGTTACCACATTGCCCAGCTTGAATGTGTACGATTTCCCTCATTTTGCCTTGCCTCTTTTGAATGCCTCGCCCGCACTTCTGCTTTTAATAATAGTAATAATAATTTAAAAAAAAAAAAAGATTGCGCTAGCCGGACGCCGCTGCTCCTTTAAGTCTAGCTAGAACGTTGCGGAGCTCAAGGTTCTCTTCTCCGAACGCGGCGGCAACAGCGAAACGTTCTGGGGAGCCTGCGGAGAACCAGACAAAGCTTTTATAAACTGGCGGTCGGCTCGCGCTCTGATTGGTCGAAAGGGATCAGGAGCGCGCGCTGATAGGGCGGGGGGGCAGGAAGAGCCACGTGGTTTAAAAAAAGGGGGGGAGGGGGGAAGGCAGAGTTGGGGTGTGGTCGGTGACAGAGAAGAGAGTCGGGGAGGAAAATGCGATTTCTTTTCCCCTCCTTTTTGTGGCGGTGATAGAATGGAGAAGGGGCGTTGGAAAGCTTGTCTAATGGGCGAGCAATGATAAAATAATAAAAAAAAAACAGCGCCGCGCTTCCCCTCCGCATTACAGTATTAAGGCCACGAGATCGCGTCCGCTTTTGTGCTGCGTTCAACGCGTGGTTCTTTTTCTTGCCGTGCTGGGGTTTAAAAGAGTTCGGGCATATCTGGGTGCAAAACGCATTTGGCTGTAATGACTTCATTTAAAAAAAAAAGGCTTTCGGGGATTCTCGAAATGCCTAGCTAGCGGAATGCACCTTCTTTGTGGCGTGCTGCTTATTATCAGGAATAGGGAGGGGTCTTTTCAGCGTTTGAAAATGGTAGAATATGGTTTGGTGTCTTCCCCTAACAGCCCCCCCACTCCCAAATCGAGGTATTTATTTAGCCTGGGAAAATGCATTATTCCTTGGTACTAAGGTTTGCCATGAAAAATTAGGAGTTAACGTCTTGTACAATGATTTCATTTGTTCCTGGCTTTCTCTAATTTCTGTTTTTATGCTATTGATCCTGTCTTTTGTAGTATTGCTGTAAAGTTAGGCTTAATGCAGTAAGTGTAGAGTACTAAAGGGTGATCCTAGGATCCACCCGCCCCTCCACCAAAGATCCTCTCAGGTATTCTCAAAATCAAAATCATTTGCCAGCCTAGGTTGAAAAAAAAAAATTAAAACCCGTCAAACAATCCTGAGGTGCAATTGTGACCGTGGATGCGTCAACATTAATTTTATACAGCAAATACAGTATTTATAAATATCGCCCTTACAGACTAAAGCTCTTATCGATAATCTTTAAAAATGAACATGAGCCCTGAGAGGGGAAAAAGTTTTAAGAAACTGGTTTTGGATAGCAGAGATAATATTTTAGCCAGGTGCCATGGAGGGTGAGCAATAAAATGTTTTATAGTCCTAATGTTAATTGTGCAATATGTACTCATTGATAATTGCATTGATTATTTTGGAAAATTAATTATTTTTTTACATTGTATTTTAATGTGGACCCTTGACCCTATCTTGCTAGGAAGAGACAATGTGTAAAAGGGATAATGTTGCTGACAATGTATTATGGGGAAAAGATTGGGCAGGGTTTAATAATTAATACAGATTGAAGCTTATTTAGGATTCTTCCAAAAAAAATAAGATTGAAAATGCAGTTGGGGAAAACTGCAGGAGACGACCTGCAATACTCTAGGTTAGCCAAGAATCAAGGAGACAGGAGTGACTTTTTAGACCCACCCATGTTATTAAAAGATATTAGGGTGAACTGTAGCTCCTTGAAACATTATATCTTTTAATAAAATCTAATGGGGGGGGGGAGGAAGAAGAAAAATGTTTCAGAGGTAACCAAAATCAAAACTTGGTAGACACTAATTTTCACCGTAGAAAATTAGGAATTAATGTTTTGTACAGTGAGTAATCTTGTTTATTTCTGGGTTTACATTTATTTTATAGTCTTTTTTTTGTCTTAACCTTTTTATTTTCTCTTAAGCTTTTAGGTAGAGAGATACAAATGTTACGTTGCATCAGGTCAGCATACATGAGGTTTTACACTGTTTCCATCTACTCTTGAGAGGAGGAATTTTTTTTCCCTGTTATTTTTCATAGTATATATATACACCTGATGTACAATAGAACTAAGCCAAGTTAGAGCCGTAGGTCCCCAAACAGTTCAGATTGCAGCCCCTTCCCTAAACAGTCAAACCATTAAGGAAGAAATAGCTTATTCTTCAGACACTAATTCTTGATTTGTGAGGCTGCCTCCTTTAGAAGACCCAATTCCCTCAGCTATCAAAAGAATTTCTCCGTTGATTTCCCCAAGGAGCTTCTTCCTCTCTGCTCAAATTTCTCTTTGTTTCCTCAGCCCATAAATTTTCATGGCATGTTCTTTTTCCCAAGCTGCTAAATTGCTTTTTCTTTTAAAGATTCTTAAGTTACTACCTGCAATGGGGTATTTTTTTTTTTTTTTGGCAGCAGTTTTCTTCTGCACATGTTAAGCTCATCTTTCCTGACTCATCACTACTTTGGGCTTTCTCTATTTTTATACATATGCCTGTCCTTGCTCCATTCTCCATTGGGGGGGTGGGGAATGCATAAGCCTGCTGGATAATAAAGTCCATGTCAGTCAATATACAGGTAGTCCTCAATTTAATGACCACAATTGAGGCCCAAATGGATGTTGCTAAGTGAAAAACGTGTTAAGTAACAGAGTTGTTAATCTGGCTTCCTCACTGAAGCCTTGGCTTGTCAGTGTCAGGGCTCTGACAGTTGCCCCCATTTAAATCACGAGTCTCGAGCCAAACTTCCAAAACTTCAAAAGGATTTATTGGGAGTTAACATGTCCGGCACTGCCTGGGTGTAGTCGACTCTGAGACACCTCATTCATTGTCATGCTTGACGCTGGTTTTCCCTCCACCCTCTGGGTGTATCATAATTCATATTCTCCAATGGGACACATCCATAGCCGAGAGTCATGCTCTCCAGTTAGAATTTTGCCCAACAGAAACTTCAGTCACCTAGTTATTATCTATGAAAACATTTATGGAATGCAAGCTGCCCACTGCTCTCCTCTCCCTTTCTGTTGGCAACTCTAAAAAGACCATAGAAATATGAGTTGACAGAAGGTCGCAAAAGGGTATCACGTGACTTGGACACTGTGGCCATCATAAATGTGAACCGGCTGTCAAAACATCCGAATTAAATCATGTGACCACAGGGATGCTGTAACGGTCATAAGTGTGAAAAATGGCCCTAAGTTGCTTTTTTTCAGGGCCTTTGTAACTTCAATCACTAAATAAACTTGTAAGACAAGGACTCTTGTATTTTTTTGTTCCTCTACAACTGGTATTTGGAGACATGCAATCCTCAACGCAGAGAGTTTGAACCTTAGGTAACAAAATGAAATTTAGTGGTGAGAAAAGTAAGGTTTTGTACTTAGGCAAGAAAAACCAAATGCACAGGTATAGAAAATAGGTGGTACCTGGATCATCAGGAGGTCACAAAAATTGATCACGTGATCCCAGGACACTGCAACTGTCATAAGTACATGCCAGTTGCCAAGCGGCTGAATTTTAATCACGTGACCATGGAGATGCAGCAACGGTCATAAGACTGAAAAACAATCACAAGCCTGTTTTTTTTTCAGCGATGTTGTAACTTCAAACTGTCACTAAATGAATGGTGGTAAGCCGAGGATTGCCTGCAATCAGAAAGTGGATGGGAGACGTTGCTTGCTGATGTTATAACTCAAGGGTCTTCAAACTTGGCAACTTTAAGACTTGTGAACTTCCAACTCCCAGAATTCCTGAGCTAACATGACTGGAAGAGGAATTCTGGGAGTTGAAGTCCGCAATTCTTAAAGCTGTCAAGTTTGAAGACCTGTTATAACTGCTTAAGATGCCTTGGTCCAGGGATATATTTCCAAGCATAACACTGGGCTATAATAGAATAACTTTATTGTCACTTTAAATATACACTAATCGGCATACATTAAAATGAAATTTCATTGCATACAACTCTCAAAGGGTCACCATGTCCAATATATGCTACATAAAGATGACAAAATGAATGAATGATTATGCATATATCCCCGCCCCCGCCCAACACACACATAAATGTGACACAATTAATTGATCTTCGTGCTTTGAGAATGCCATTGAAACCCTAAGGTTGTCTTTGGAATAAAGATAATTCTAGGGGCAGATCCTATGTTTTCTGGCATGGTGAGTTTAGCCTATATTGACTTAATTTTTAAAAAAAAGGTGAGTTAAAGCCTGTGTCAGACCTTCTGCCGCTTCAATCTCTAAATAAAAATCATCCTTGGCTCTCATCTGTTGAGAAAGGCATGGTTTCATTAGAAGTCAAATGTATTACAATAGTGTATAGTCAGAACTGAGCATCGCATGGCAAAATTCAACTTTTCCCTCTCTTAGCTATCTCACATACCCATGTGAACAGTCAGGTTCAGGCAGGATGTTTTCCTAACACTCGGCATGCAGCTAATATGCCTGGAGACCTTGAAGCAGCGTCTCAAAGAGATACTACGCTTACTTTCATTTTCCCCCTTTGCCTTCTCCCATCTCCCCAGTTCATAGCAGTAGTCATCGAATGCAGCGACCCCAAAGCTGCTTTTTCAGCAGGCAACTGGACTTTTTCCTTTGAGGACCTTTTGCTTTTCATCCAAGAAGCTTCTTCAGCTCTGACAGGATGGAGGGGAATGGAGACAGCTTGCAGACAGCAGGTCAGACAGCTAGTGAAACACAAGGAAACCTAAGATGGAAGCTGACAGTTTAGCCTACTGGATACGGGGAAGATCAATGGTTTGCTTCAGATCTTGGAAAGAAAGTGTGTCTGGCTTTTGTCTCTTTGAGAGTCATCTTCTCTGTATTTTTGTCTGTGCAGGTAGTCCTCAACTTAAAACAGTTTGCCTTGTAACTCTTCCAAATACAGCAGCATTGAAAAAAGTGACCTTGTTCTGACCCAAACCTGGTTCCAAGAGAGCAAACACAAGACAAAGGCAGCAGCACAGCCTTTTAATGTTTCATCTACGAATCCTGTTTCTTCACAGATAAAAGGCTGCTTCCAACTAATTACCTCGGACAAGAAAGAGCCTTGCCAAGCTTTTGCAAGGCTGCCAAGAACAACGGATAAAGTTCCTAAACAATAAATCAAAGAGTCTCCAAGCACCAAGTCAGATATTCCTAATGTCCACTAGGCTCGAGTATCAAACTTCTTTGCCTTCTACAAAGAACTCCCGTTTCTTGGCTGACTTTTATCTTCTCAGAGAGGGGCCATTCCCTTCCAACCTTACTCCCGAGTCACCCATGCTGCTGCAGCTGCTCTTTCCTTCGAGCAGTCCTGTGCGCACATGCACAGGCTCCTCAGGCTCCTCTTCATCACTGCTGCCAGCCTCTACAATCTCCGAAGGGAGCACTCCACTCCCTGATGGTCCTGGCCCCATCACTGCATCACACGCAGGCCCCTCATCTGAGTCCTCGCTCTCCGAGACCTCAGCCATCCGCACCTGCTGCCAGTGAACCACATCAGACCTATGACTATTTTTCACACTTATGACTATTGCAGCATCCCCAAGGTCACATGATTCATAATTGGATGCTTGACAATTGGTTCATATTTATGATGGTTGCAGGGTCCCGGGGGTATGGGGACACATATGACCATCTTTTGTGACCTGCCTGACAAAGTCAGTGGCGAAGCCAGATTCACTTAACAACCGTGTTACTAATTTAACCACTGCAGTGAGAACAAATGCAGCAAGAAAAGTTGTAAAATGGGACAAAACTCGATTTAATAGATTTCTCACTTAGCAACATAAATTGTGGGCTCAATTGTGATGTGTAAGTCGAGGACTGCCTGTACTTGGAGAAAATGTTCTGAGGATAGCAGGTGAGAAAATGCATACTGAGAGTTATCCTATAACCGTGATGCAGAACCTATGGCACCAATGTCGGAAGTGGCACACAGTGCCATCTCTCCAAGCACACCAGCCGTCACCCGTTGCTCTTCTGAGTTCCAGTGTACGCATGCACACTGGCCAGCTGGTCTTTGCACACACAGGAGCGGCAGAAGCTGGAAGAGCAACGGGTGATGACTGTCGTGCCCGGAGAGACGGCTCTATGTGCCACTTTTCCAGTTTCCGGCACTCCAGCATGCACACACCAGGGAGCTACCCTTCCGGTTTCTGGCGCTCCCACATGCACACACCAGGGGGTTACTCTTCTGGTTTCTGGTGCTCTCCTGCACGCACACGTGCCCCTGTTTTGCCACTCAGTGCCAGAAAGGTTTGCCAACATTGTCCTACAAGGACTGGTTCACATATTGTACTAACCTGCATTTTAGCCATAGTTGACTAAACCAGAATGGGCTAGGTCAGTACAATGTGCATTTTTATAAGCCACAATGGATAGGTTGGCAAAAACATGTTAAGGCAACCCTAAGCAACCTAGGTTAAGTCTAAATATTGTGTGAAGATTCTTTCCCTCTCTCTTTCTCTCTCTCTCTCTCACACACACACACATGCTTTCTTTTCTAACAGCACAAATTAGAAACCAACACTTCCTTTTTTCTGCTACTCAGAGCTCCAAAATAGGGAAACATGATCCATGGAGAACATGTCTTCTTCTGGGTGTTTGTGCATTTGGACTCTCCAATCCTGGAAAGTCTTTTGATACTGATACATGCTAGACTTCTTAATATCGTGCTAGCAAGACTGGTCCCCAACCACTTCTCCAAGAGACAACAGACACTAGAGACATCTTGCATAACATCTATTTATGCATCTTAAATTGGATCTTAAATGTCTATGGAGATTCTCAAGTCATCCAGGTTGTGGTTGTCTTGAAAAAAGGGACTTTTTTCCAAGAGGCAACTGGACTTCCTGGTTTTTCTTTGAAGACGTGTTGCTTCTCATCCAGCCAGAGCTGAAGAAGCTTCTTGGATGAGAAGTGAAACATCTTCAAAGAAAAAACCAGAAAGTCCAGTTGCCTCTTGGGGGAAAAAAAAGCACCTTTGGGATAAACCGGATCTTCTAAATATGAAGGTACAACTTTGAGCTTCCATCACCCAAATTTCTGATTCTCAACAGAGGCTGGAGTGAAAATCAACATGTTTATTCCCTAGACAGACCAAATAATATATGGGGAATGCTGATTCAGTGCAAGATCAAAGCTTTCAATTTAAAAGGACACTTTTCCAAATCAAACCAGAAGTGAATTCCAGAACTCCCCTTTTTTCCCTGTAACTCAGCCATTAATAGATAAAACCACGGTATCACAATCTAGGGTGCCACTGAAATGGGTAATGCAGTAGCAATACGGCCCTCAAGCTATGTGAATTTCTCATTGGGGACTCATCTGTAGTTTTGGTCTTGTCTTACAACATCCTACTAACCATTTTGTTGAAGATATGAACATCAGCCTCCCCTTTACCCACCACAGAAGAATCTCCAGCTTCCTTTTCTTTCCATGCTTCCAAAGTGGTGTTATACAGCTCTTCACGTAAGTTGTGCTGTCCAGTTTGTCTGAAATACAACATGCTGAACTAGAGGCCCCTTTGAAGAAGGATAGTAGCTCATGTGGTTAAGATGCAGGGTTGGAAGTTAACAAGGCCATATTCAAGGCCTGAGTGCTGCCATTGGGTGGGGTGAGCTCCTGTCCTTTGCTCCAGCCAAGGCCATAAAAGGAGCTGTGATGACCCAGGGTGGGATACAAAATAAACACAGTCACAAAAAACAGGTGAAGCCCCTTTTATTCCTTCACTTTGCTTTCAAGCTCCAAATATCCTTGACTGGAGACAAAAAACTCCCACACAAGCAGTTACAAGAAGGAGGAAATGCCGTTTAAATTATAAAGAGTAAAAAACAACACAAGCCAGGCAAGATAAGGGCTTGAAAACTTCCACAGATATCAGAATACATTGGGAAGGATGCCAAAGTCAGAGAGGAACCATAAACTAGAGATATTTCCACACTTTGTTTCCAGTGTTCACCTGTACGCAAGGTCCGTCCTCTTATTCAGTTGTCACAGCTGCAGCCCATGAAGAGGATCAAGGCCTCCTCCTGAGTAGACCACATCTCTCCCTGATCCTCTCCTCCCTGCATGCCCTAGGATGGAGAGGGGATGGGCCTGGGTCCTCCTCTGACTGCCCAGCTGGCCTCTGTCTTTTACCAGCCTCCTCCACAACCACCGGAGCCACCCTTCCACTCTCTGTCAGCTGTTCCTCCTCTCCCTCAGAGTCAGTCTTCACCAGAAGCATGACAGGAGCCCCCAACTGGAAATTCCCTGGGCAACAGTAATGTCACCAGCTAATCCATTCAACCCAGATGTACCTCAGTGCTTCTGACAAGAATGCCATGTGATAATCTTTGTTCCCTGTAGCTACCTGAACCTGCCAACCCTCTGGCTCCTGGCCAATGACTTTCAGGGCCATTTGTTTTGGGGAAGTGAGAAAACTGGGTTTTTCTACTGGGTCACAAGGCTATTTCTCCCATTCTCTGACCAACCCTGAAAGTCAGGAGAAGGAGGAGGAGAATCTTTTGAGTGGCAGTCCTGGCACTTGTGGATCTGCTGCTGCTAGTGACTGGCACCAAAGGAGGCGTTTTCCATCCTGTCTCATTTGTGGTGGAATCCGATTGTGAGGAGGAGGTGGGGGCGTGGGTGGGGCGTCTTTTCCAAGGTGCTAAGAGGCGAATCGGTCTTGGTATGCAGAAGGAATCCTCCCTAAACCTTCACATATCTGATAATTTTGCAAAACGTGCTTTAGTCTGGCAAGATTCCTGCCTAGGAGCGCGCAGCAGTGAAGAAACTACTCAGCAATTTGAGGTGTGGTTCTTGATTCCTTGTGCCTGACACATTGCTTCTTTTGCAGACAGCGATAGTATATTCTCTCTCCCTCTCTCGCTCGCACACAAAAATACCATCTGCTTAGTTGTAAGAGTTGAAATTGAGGTCAGCACTTCTTTAAGCTGGCACAGTTTCTTGCCAGTTCCCACTCTGGATGACAGTGACATTTTTACTGCTGAGGTTCAAAAGAGCCCTGAATTTTGCACTCAAGATCCTTCAGATCAGAGGAAAAAGGGGAATCAAAAGCTTTCATTATCTTGCCCCTGTGTGGCTTTCACCCAGACACCAAGGCCTGGGTTGTTCCATGTTAACATCCCTTTTGGTTATACTCTAAAAACAAAATCAAAGCAAATTATAACATTGGGATAAGGGATCTTTTCTTCCCTGAAATAAACCTTAATATCACAGGAAGAAAGGTCACATAATTAGAAATTTGGATGTCTTTTTTGTTACCATTCCCTACCCTATACCTCCAGCTGTACGTAGCATCGACACAGCTGGAGGATGGCTAAAACAACGGAGATCAAAAGATCTGTTCTGATTTCTTTTTTTAACTAGGGCATTTTGGCCTAAACAAAAGCACACATGGAGAGCTAATGCTTAATCTCTGTCATATTGGTTTTCAGCCTGTAATATTTTATTTAACATTATGCTTTATCTGTTGCATACATTTTGAGCCAGTCAGTCTCTCTCTCATTTGACACAACTTATAGATTAACTGCTTCTCCTGTACCCACTACAGAAGCCCAGGTTACAGTTGCCGGATTCAGTAAAAATAAAAATGACTGCCACTCCGGATCCGGATAACACTGAAGCTAA
Source organism: Pseudonaja textilis (assembly GCF_900518735.1). Next base: position 253,207 of record NW_020769445.1, on the reverse strand, counting down.
GTCTTTCGTTATACATAATGTGGATTAAGATGGCATTATCCACACATTTGGTCACTTCCTGACTGCCATCTGCTCCATTCGCCAGTCTCTCTGGAACAGTTTGCCACAAGCTGCGTGTTAAAAGCAAGTAATATAAATCCTCTCCTTGATCTGTTGAAAACTCTTAAAAACTGAACTCTTTTGCAGGGGGCTTACAATGTTGACCTGGATGTGGCTATCTTTATTATCATGTTAATGCTATTATATTGGGACAAGATATTCCGTTGCTAAACAAGGCAGTTGTTGAGTTGTGCCCCAATGTTTTGACCTTTTTTCGGCTACAGTTGTTAAGTGAATCACTGCAGTGGTAAATGAATGATTTAGTTGTTAAACAAATCCGCTTCCCCCATTGACTTTGATAGATTATTCTGCTTGAGGCTGGACTAGTAGACTTCCAAAGTCCCTTCTAGTTGTAGTCTATTCTATTCAAATGGTGATCACATGACCTTCGGATGCTGCAAGCATCGTAAATACATCAGAGGTGTTATTCAGCAGGTTCTGACCAGTTCTGGAGAACCGGTAGCAGAAAATTTGAGTAGTTTGGAGAACCCACAAATCCCACCTCTGACTGGCCCTGCCCCCATCTATTCTCTGCCTCCTGAGTTCCGGCTGATTGGCTGAATCTTCTTTTGTTGCCCTGCACAGGAGAATGGAGCTGAAAAGCAGGTTAGTGGGGTGGGGAGCACCGGTGGGATTCAAATATTTTTACCACCGGTTCGGTGGGCATGGCTTGGTGGTCGTGCTTTGTGCATGTGCACACACTTTGCTTGCGCATGCCAAATGCACACTTTACGCAGACGCAAAGTGTTAAGTCTGGGCGGTGGGTCCCAAGGAGAGACGAGACTCGAAATAGTGACAACAGCTCTTTATTAGGAAACCAGATACTGAGACAAGACTCCCAGCCGAGGCAGCTCCTTTTATAGAGCTGGCTGCGGCTAGGCAGCCTATGACATGCATTTGAGCTTGCCGCGCTTGGTTTTACCCAATCGCGGCAGCCGAATAAGAACCAATCAGAACGCTTAGTTTTGTCCAATCACGGCCCGGCTTTTCCGGACCAATAGGAATGCAGGCCTACAAGCCTGCTAGTATGGAACACAGAGGCATTCTACCTCACCTCCTGCAAGCCTGCACGATCCCAGTTGCTTCAGCAGCTGCCGCGCAGCACTCTTCTGTGCTGCGCAAAGCAGCTGTGCTTCAAATTCAGTGGATAAAGGTGAATACGGGAGGCCAGGCGGGCAGTTGAACCCAACTTCAGAGTGGTGGAGAGAACTGGTTCAGTCTCTGATGCTCATCCCTGCTACCAGCTCGACAGAACCGGGTCAAACCGTTAGAATACCACCACTGGTGTGGAGGGAATGGGGATTTTAGAATATCCTTCCCCTGCCACACCCACCAGGCCACACCCACCAAGCCACACCACGTCCACCAAGCCATGCTCACAGAACCGGTAGTAAAAAATTTTTGAATCCCACTACTGAAGTATATGCTGAATTTTGTAAATGCATGTGGCTGAGTTTCAATCACATGACTATGGGGATGTTGAGAGCATTTAAAGTGTGAGGACCAGTTGTCAGTCACTTTCTTCCAGTGCCACTTATAACTTTGAATGATTGCTAAATGAATGGCTGTAAATCGAGGAATATATGCAGTTGCTGTAAAAATCCATCATGGGTTTAGTCATCCTTTCCCTCAAATTTGGACCAAGCATCTCATCCACAGCATTATTTTTTTTAAAGCAGCTGATGTAGCAGCTTGAAATGTGTGACCACTGAGTCAAAAGTGACAATATCGTGGAAATACACAACCCATCTTGGAGCAGACAAGTGCCATGTGAAAGATAGCAATAGCACTTAGATTTAGTGTTGTGGTCTGTCAGTGGCCTGTGGAGCTGGCAGCAGAATTGGACAGTGGGGAGGAACATGGGCCACTCCTGGAGCCTGAGGAAGGCTCGGACGAGAGATCTGCATCCGATGCAGAGATGCGGCCTGGCCATCTGAGAGTTATGTGCTGACTCCGGACCCTCCAGAGTCTGACATCAGCAAGGCAGAAGAACAGGGAGAGCTGGCTTCCAGTGTGCATTTGCACAGAGCTGCCAGAAGGCAAGAACAGTTAAGACAAAAGGGGTGACTTGGGAGTAAGGTAGACATAAAGGAGGAGCAAAGGGACCTGAGCCTCTGCAGGAAGCAACTTTGTTCGTTCTGGTCAGTTTAAAATCTGTGTTGACTTTGTGCTCTGTTTGGCCTTGTACAGCTAATTAGCAATTTAGTTGTTGGCAGCATTTCAAGGGAGATAAAGGTGGGTGCTTATCAGCCTTATCCCGAAAGATTGTGGTAAACTTCTGTTGGGCTATTCATAAACTGTTTGGGACTCATTATGGGCTGTGAATGCATATAATTCACAGCTGTTGAAATAATAATAAAAAAGAGTTTTGGGAACAGCATGTGATTGTTACTGTCTCAGGAAGCCTTGGTCAGAACACTTATATACCACTTCACAGTGCTTTACAGCCCACTCTAAGTGATTTACAAAGTCCGTCTATTGCCCCCAAACAACCTGGGTCCTCATTTTACTGACTTGGGAAGGATGGAAAGCTGAGTCAACTTTGAATCGGTCAGGATCGAACTGCCGAACTGCAGGCAGCCAGCAGTCAGCAGAAGTGCTTTCTACCCACTGCACCACCATGGCTCTTTTATTAATCCAAACTTAATATTTCTTGCAACTATACAACAATATCCATAGTTAACATGATTTGATACATTATTTTACAAAGTGGCAGCATTGTAAAGTTTTAAACTGTAAAAGTTTTTAATTCATTTATTTATATCTTGACTTTATTGTTTGTACACATAACTCAAAACACACTTGATACTCCCTCCTCCTCCTATTTTCCCCTCAACAACAACCCTGTGAGGTGGATTGGGTTGAGAGACAGTATATGGACCAAGGTCACCCAACTGGCTTTTGTGGCTCAGGTGGAATTTGAACTCATGGTTTCTCCCATTTTCTAGCTTGGTGCTTGAACCACTAGACCAGATTGGCATCTTTCCCTCCATACGAACAATGCCATGCTGGAAGGGAAACATCTCTGGTTCATTCCCCAAAGGCTCTCAGAGATGCTTTAAATGTTTTAATTCACAATCAACTGCTCAGAGGGATGCTGAACATTAAAAGGGCGGGTTGGAAAGTTTTCCTTTCGCTCAGAAACGGGTTACCTACATTTCAGACGTTGCGATGTGTCAGCTGTGGGAGCGAAACAAGAGTTCAGATCAACGAAAGCCAGCTCTCACCGAGATTTTTGTATTAGAAAGCAAGCTGACATCGGGGGCATTTATGTACTTTACCTCTGAATAATTTAGGCAGCTAGCAATGCCCATTTTGTTCCTCTGCGCTCTTAAAAGCACTCAGGATGTGCATCCATTTGGCCTCCTTCCAGAACATAGCTTTTGATGGGTATCATTTGTTCTGCTTGAAGGTTGGTTTTCATTATGGCTGGAATTTGATCCTCTCTAAAATGGATTCACATGCCATCTTTAGAGCTTGCACATGAGAAAGAGTGACGTGTAGACCTTCTACTGATGCACTTAAGCAATATTTGTTTCTAGACATAATGGGTTTAACCAGACTACACGGTATCATTATAAGGATTATTTGCTTTTTCACTGTACTGAAAACTCCCCTCTTTATTTTACTGAGTGAGTGCCAGACTTTTGCCTTCAAGATCCGTCTTGAAGGAGCCATCCAAATTTTTATTTAAATATCTTCTGCTGTCTCTGGTTTTAAAAAAAAGGAGATAGTTTAGCTGTGTATTATATGGGGAAGGCAAAAGAAGACAGGAGTTGTACAATTTAAATGCAATTTGGAAGGGGGATTTTTTAAGGCACAACGTTCAAAGGTAGAGGAGTTTTACGGATTAGCATCTCACATGAGGAAAGACATACATTCCTCCGAATTATTTGAAATGGTGTTTCTAAGTGTTGGCAATTTTAAGATGTGTGGACTTCAATTCCCAGAATTCCCCAGCCAACATTGGAGAATTCTGGGAGTTGAAGTCCACATATATTTAAATAATAAGGGTTAAAAACACTGGTTTGGAAAATGGATGGAGCTGCTCAATTCAATGATAACTATAAGCAGTGTACTTCACATTTTAAAAAAATGTAGTACAGATGATAGTCCTCAACTTACAACAGTTCGTTTAGCGACCATTCAAAGTTACATTGGTACTGAAAAAAGTGTCTTATTTTTCACAGTTACAACCATTGCAGCATTCCCCATAATCATGTGATCAAAATTCAGATGCTTGGCAACTGGTTCATACTTATGACCATTGCTGTTTCCCAAGGTCATGTGATCAACTCTTGCAACCGTTTGTCAAAGTCAATGAGGAAGCCAGATTCACTTAACAAGTGGGTTACAAAACTTATCAGCTGCAGTGATTCACTTAACAACTGTGGCAAGAAAGGTCGTAAAATGGGGCAAAACTCACCTATCAAATGTCTCACTTAACAACAGAAATTTTGGGCTCAAATATGGCTGTAACTGAAGGACTACTTGTAATAACATTACAATAACAACCAAAAATGAGAAGCAAAAGCTGTGACATCACGGGGACCTCCCAAATTGTGCCTTGGTTCTGATTGGAAATAACCCCTCTCCCCACTACAGAACCAATGGTACCAAATCTCCAGTTCCATGTTCAGTGATGCCCCAGTTCCAGGATGCCATAAAGTGCAGACACTGGGAAAGGACTTTGACTTGATCACCTGGTTTGTTTAGGCTGAAGATATGCATCTGGTTATCACTAATCTAGTTAAAGAAGGGACTTAATTCTGCCTGGAGGAAGAAGTGGAAGCGGGAAAACAATTGCACAGCCATGGCAAGATAGAAAACGTGCAAAAGAGACCCCCAGGGCAGCCCTCAGTGACTTCGTTGTCCTTAAATGGGGCTGTTGTGAATTTGGACAGATTTTTTTAGTACTAATATATCCCATAACAATAACATAGAATTCCTGGAATCCATTTCTTGACTCAGCCTACCTTGAGAACAGATAATACTGGTGATACTTTAAGCAATACCAACCGATGACCTCACTCAGCAACTTCATATGGATTTAAAGCGGAGAGTGTAGAGACTTCAGATACCCGAGATTGGCGCCAATGCTGAAAACCCGAGGCTGTATCTGCATAACCATTCTGTCTTCCCTTCCCCTTCCTTCTGATTATCGGACACCAATATATAAGTATGTGTGTGTTTTCTTAAGTTTTCGCGGGTATTTATATGTATGGTATTCAGTTCTCTTCGGGTATTTTCCCACATCATTATAGTTGTGCTTTTAAAGTTGTAGTCATCTGCCATCATCAGATGAACACAATACACAAGCCTGATGATATATATATATATCCCATGTAAGTACCCGCGAAAACTTAAGAATATATATATGTGTGTGTGTGTGTGTGTCTTTGGTTATTCGGGTTTTCTCCCGCGTAAAATTGGAAGTATATTGGCAACATTTCGGCAGAATCTCATCTGCCATCATCAGGCTTCTGTATAATGTTTGTCTGTGAGTCAGACTTCCACAGCCGTTTCTGTTTTAAATTTGGTGCTAGCCTACTGCTGTGCCAGAATGGTTTTTTCTTCATCCTGATTGGTTGGGAGTCTTGGTCTGTGTTTATTGGTCTTGGAGTTTTCTGTGTTCTGCTTGATTGGTGTTTCTAATATCTTCTGTTTGTTTTGTAGCATTTTTTTGTCTTGATTGGCTGGCAACATTGTGTTTGCTGTATTGGAGGCTTTTAGTGCGGCTTGGCTCCGAGTAAATGGACGGCTATCATTTATTAGGAAGCTAGGTTTCATCTGGGTGCCTGGTAGGGGTGTATTTGAGCTGGAGGTATCAGGGGGAGTCTGTTTGTGCCCAGGTGTTTGCCTGGCTTGTGGTGTGGATATTTTTTTGTTTGAGAGTGCAGGCTTCCAGATAATTGACAGTCTGGTGGAGTCATCTCTTCTATTCATGCTTTCAGGTCTTTTTTCAATCTCTATGGCTTCTCTGATAATTCTGTAGCTGGGGTTTTCTACTGTGGCTAGGGTTTTGGTGCCATTGAAGTCGACCCCTACCAGGCACCCAGATGAAACCTAGCTTCCTGATAAATGATAGCCGTCCGTTTACTTGGAGCCAAGCCGCACTAAAAGCCTCCAATACAGGAAACACAATGTTGCCAGCCGATCAAGACAAAAAAAGACAAACACTATATAGAAGCCTGATGATGGCAGATAAGATTATGCCATAACGTTGCCTAGATACTTCGAATCTTACGCGGGAGAAAACCCGAACAACTAAAGATCCATATATATATATATATATATATATATATATATATATATATATATGTGTGTGTGTGTGTGTGTGTGTGTGTGTGTGTGAAATTGACAATTTCAGTTAATCTTTTGGGTGAACAAAAAGCAATAGAAGTGCAAAGTAATGTAGTTATGTGCTCCATTCAGGACAGGCATTATTTTATCCATATTTATTTTATTCTGGAAGACTTATTATTACATTTATGGATGATCCCATTTTTTTCTTTACAGTATACACCAGCGGTTTGGAAATTTAACAGAAATACTGCAGAACAGATAATGTATATTATTTCAAAACATTTTCTGAGAATACAAGATTAGTTGACTATCCCTTTTCTATATAAGGATTAGAAAAATACAGGTAGTCTTACAACTTTTCATTTAGTGACCTTTCAAAAGTGCAGTGGTACTGAAACAAGTGACTTATGACCATTTTTCACACTTATGACTGCAACAAATGAAATGTAGCATTTCTAGCCTGAATATAAAATAAAGCCAGTTTTGACTGATATATGAGAGATCAATTCTTGTGGAATTTGTTTTTTCTTTCCTTCCTTCCTTCCTTCCTTCCTTCCTTCCTTCCTTCCTTCCTTCCT
>NW_020769445.1:231616-246214 GCF_900518735.1 Pseudonaja textilis | reverse complement strand
CTTCCTTCCTTCCTTCCTTCCTTCCTTCCTTCCTTCCTTCCTTCCTTTAAAAAAAAACCCAGAAGGCATATGAATACTGTCATTTCCCTCCCAGATTCAAAATGGTGGGGTTCACATTTGACATTACAGTACAGTTTATAACATCAGTGGGTTTTCTAAATCAAAACAGGATGGATGTTACATATTTTCCATCATGGCTCATATTCTTCAACGTACTTCATTTTTAGGAGGAATTCAAAATAATAGCTGGATATTCAGAATATGTTAAGCCATTATGCGGGTGGTTTGGTTTGTGTCCTGTGTTGTGTAAATTTAACCAAAGTTGGATTTGTTGGAAGAATTATTCTTCTGGGTTCAGTTCCAAGTAGGGAAAAAGACACTGGAAACATGGAGGCTGTTTGGAAAGATGGTTTAATAGTGCACAGGACCACATGGTTTGAAGCTCCAAAGTGAAAAGGGACGATCACATGCTTCAAGATGTTGGGTGAAGGAAAAGAAGAAGGAAAGAGCTGATATGCTGAGAATGCAATTGTTTTATACCCTCTGTTGGGATTTAAATTGGAGCTTGTATTATGATTGGTTGTCAGACTCCCATGAGGCCATGCAGGGGCAACTCTGTAGGCTGTTCTGAGTCCCAGGCTTGGTTGACCCTTGCTGGATGATGATGTAATGAAAGGGCTTTGGGCAATTCCTATTATAGTTCTACCTGAAGAAGATCTTTGTTATGTAAAATAGACTGGCCTAGGCCAGAGTAATGGTCCATTAGCAAAGGTGGGGGGACTGAGTTTCTGCCTCTCTGAGTTTCTACTATTCTTTTTAGGGGAAATGTTTCTGCCTTTTTTTGTATATCCTAAAATATTTCATTTTCCTAGGAGAAGAGGTGGGTTTTAACTTCCAACAGATTATTCTAGAAAACACAAGTGGTTTATTCTCACAGCATACCAACACCATTTTTTCTCTCCTTCTGTTCAATTTTATCTGATTCTTGAAGATGGTGTCATTGAGGGAATGGGATGGCCTGGAAGAGGGACAAGCTGTAGGTACCTGAAAGTCTACAGATGAAAGTCTTGCAACGAAGCCATGATGCTAAGCAAGCCGGCCACTTCGGGTTCCTAAAAACCTTACACCTGACCAAACGACAATTCTGGTGGCCAGGCATGGAAAAGGACATAGAGAACTATGTAAAAAGTAGCATTGTGTGACTCATTGGTGGGATTCAATTTTTTTTACTCCCGGTTCTGTGGGCATGGCTTGGTGGGCATGGCAGGGGAAGGATACTGTAAAATCTCCATTCCCTCCCCACCCCACTAGCCTGCTTTCCAGCTCTGTTCTCCTGTGCAGGGCAACCAAAGAAGACCCAGCCAGTCAGCTGGGACTCGGGAGGCAGAGAATAGATGGAGACAGGGCCAATCAGAGGTGGTATTTGCCAGTTCTCTGAACCCCTCAAAATTTCTGCTACCGGTTCTCCAGAACTGGTCAGAACCTGGTGAATACCACCTCTGCTGTATGTGCTTCCATGAAATGGAGACCAGGGAAGATCTCGGGATTGTTACAGCAAGTGGCTGAGCCAACTCAGCCTTGGGAAAAAATAACTATGGACTTCACAGTAAAACTCCCAGAAAGTGGGGGGAATACTGTTGAAAAGCTGACAAAATGCCTTTCTTCTGAGGATTCGATTTTCCCACTGGGAGAGCTCCGGTGCAAGGATACAGACAACTGCTTGAAAGCTGGATCTTTTTATGTTTCAGGAAGGCAAGAGATAGCAAGAAGTCTGCATTCCTGGGCTAGCTAGCTTTGTATGATAAGTCCCCTGATTTTTATACCCTTTTTTCTCATTTTGTGTGTGTGTGCTTGTGTTTGTATTTTTTAATGTTTTAAATCCTGTCAGGGGTTGTCTTCATTTCGGCCGGAGGGTAAACTCCGCGGGGTGCAGAAGGCAAACTTTGCTGGGTGGTTTGATTGGGTTATCGGTTTCATCCTAATCTTTTTTTTGCTTAATGGTTTCTTATATTAGTTTTGTGGCAATCTCCTGTCTGTCTCCTTTGCAATATATTTTGTGTCTTTTGTCTGTTTGTTTTGCTGATTTGGCATGTCTTGTGTTTGTAAGGGTTTTCTTTTCTTGTTTCCCTAGCTTTCTTAATTACTTGGCTTTTGTCTAGGGGGCTTCTTTCAATACCTTTTATTAAATTTCTTTTCCTATGCAAGTTTGTTTTATGGCTGCTGGCCTGATGTTCCCCTCGGGCTTTTCCTGCTTGGGTGTCACCACTGTCCTCGTGAAGTTCCCTTTCCACAATACTATAATCTGGACTGTAGTTGATTTGTTCTCTAAGCAAGCTCACTTCGTAGCCTGCCCGAGCCTCCCGTCAGCCCAGTGCCCTACATTAAGACTTGTAGGAAGTTAGCACCCACCCTTCTCCTAGAAAAATGAAATATCCTGGGAAATATTAAAAAGGCCGAATATTTCCTCTAAAGAGTAGAAACTTACCTCAGAAGTAGAAACTCACCCCCACCTTGTTAATGGGTGGGCCATTAAGGCCTGGGCCAGAATACTTTACATAACAAAGATCTCCAGGTAAAGCTATAGCAGTTGCCAAAAGCCCTTTTCAGTGCATCATCATCCAGCAAGGCCCAACCAAGCCTGGAACTCAGGACAGCCTACAGAGTGGCCCCTGCAAGGCCTCATGGGAGTCTGACAACCAATCAGAATACAAGCTCCAATTCAAATCCCAACAAAGGTTATAAAACCCAGGCACTCTCAGCACCTCAGCCCTTCTTTCTTGATCTCTTCTTTCACCTTGAAGCATGTGATCATCCTTTTCACTCTGGAGCGTCAAGCCATGTGTTCCTCCTGTCCACCATTAAACCTTCCAAACAGCCTCCATGTTTCCAATGTCTTTTCCCCCACTTGGAACTGAACCCAGAAGGATATTTCTTCCAACATACTGAACAAGTCCCTATAGTTTTCTTGACGAAGTTTATCAGAAGTGGTTTACCACTGCATCCTTCCTAGAGCTAAGCAACAGACCCAAGGTCCCCCAGCTGGCGTTGTGCCCAAGGTGGGAGTAGAACTCATGGTCTCCCAGTTGCTAGCTTGAGGCCTTAGCCCTAACACCAAACTGACTCTCATACCAACATCTGAAAGGATTAGTACAGGTAGCCCTTGATATACAACCACGTATTTTTTCTTGCTAAGTGAGATAGTTAAGTGAGTTTTGCTTCATTTTACAACTTTTCTTGCCACAGGTTGTTAAGCAAATCACTGCTGTTAAGTTAGTAACACAGTTGTCAAGTCCATCTGGATTCTATTAACTTGGCTTGTCAGAAGGTTGTCAAAAGGGCATCACATGACCCCAGATTCCTGCGACCGTCATAAATATGAACCGGGCATCTGAATTTTGATCATGTGAAATTAGGGATGTTGCAACAGTCATAAATGTGAGAAACTGTCATAAGTCACTTTTTTCAGTTCCGTTGTAAGTTTGGTTGCTAAACAAACTGCTATAAGTAGAGGACTACATCTTCCACACAAGGGAAGCAAGTAAAAGTGGATTGTATTGTGCTTGTGTATAAATTTCTAGGTTCTTTAAAGTTTATGATAGACAGAAGTTCAAGATATAACCAGCTTAGGAGCTGTGGCTGAGTCAATATATTGGTTATGTTAATTTGTGATTGAATTATTTTTACCTCTGCTGCTCTTTTTTTGTCTGCAGTTTTTAATACTTTCTTTTTCTCTGAATATTGTTCAGGTAGGTGGCAGAAGGATGGGTGGGTGGATGGAAGGAATCAGTGCAAATGGAAAAAAATGCATTCCTGTAATTAATTATGTGCATTGTCTGAGAGCAGAGGGATTTCCACGATGAAAAAAATTAACAATTTCATCTCCAACACTGCCAGCTTAATGAGGATGACAACGATGATGATGAGGCAAATGGGGATCTTCAGAAACAAACTTTAGCTAATCTAATTATAAATTTGAACTGAACTGCAAGCAGCATATTCAGGGGAAACATAAACAGATGGGCAAAATTAGGGAAAAATACAAAGTCTCCATTATTTCGTTTATGAAGAGTCTCAGTCACCCAGGTCATGGTTATCCCGAAGGTTTTCAAGAGGCAACTGGACTTCAGCTCAAGAACTTCTTGGATGAGAAGTGAAACGTCTTTAAAGAAAAACCAAAAAGTTCAGTTGCCTCTTGCAAAGGCATCTTTGGGATGAGCCCCATTATTTCATTTCTACTCTCTCAAAATGATTTTGAATTAAAAAAATTAAATGAATTTTGCATGCAAATTGCAGAAGTACGGCTTTTGCTCGAAAAAACAAACTAACCCGGGGACACTTAGCATTCTGCTGCTACTCGCCAGTCGTTCGGATTTTCTAACCCAGTTTTGGCAATTTTAGTTCTAGGGTGGCGGTCGAAGCTTACGGCGCCTTGCGGTAGATCCCTGCATTTCGCGCCATATTAAACAATATTATTTGCTATGAACGGCAGCGACTTAAGCGGAGACAATAAACAGACGGTTAGAAAACTCAGATAAGAAGGGCTAGACTTGAAAAGCAACTCTATGGCAATACTCTCTAGCCTGGCGTTTCCCCTCTCTATGATCTTTCCCCCCCTGCGTCTTTCATTGGTTCTGGGACAAGCGGGGTGCAAAGGTAGGACCGTTTACTCTCCCTTCTTCCAGGACTCGAATGGTCCAATCAAGAGAAGGAAGGCTTTTAAACGGCAGCGGAGTGGACGAATGGAAACCTTTCCTGCCGAGAGAGGTGGGGCGCGCCCAGAAAGAGCGATCGCCCGCCTTCGCCTTTAGGGTGCCCGGAGGAGGAGGGGGAGGAGGGGGGGTGCAAGGAAGGTAATTTGCCCCCATCTCCTTTTCTGATTTTTTTTTTTAGCTGAGGACCCCGCTTCCCCGGCTTCCCCGGAGTTTAATCGGGAAAGGGCCGCTGAGACTTTAAGGCTTAAACGGCCATGCCTCTTTTATTTAAAAAAAAAGTTGGCTGCCATATAAGGTGGGGGGAAAAAACCAGGAATTGGGGGCACCGCCAAAGTAGGAGAAAGGAGTAATGCAAGGAAGGGAAAACGGCGATTCGGGTGTAATAAAGCGCGGCGGGGCGGGTTTCCACTCTGCAGGAGAATTAAAGTCCTTTCTTTCAATTGCAAGATGGAACAAACTCAGTTGCTGGAGTGGGATGGAGAAAGCGACTCCCAGGACAGGTCTGATGGTGCAGGGGAGACCCCTAAGCCGGTGGGGCGCCTGCATCTGCTGAGCAGCAAGTACGGCCCCGAGAAAGGTAAGGCCTTCTGGAGCTGCCTTTGCTTCCTGAGAGCTACAGGTGCGCTGGTGGCTTCCAGGTTTGTGGATTTCCAGGTTTGTGTGAATTCTACCGTGTCGTGCAGTATTTACGCAATATCGGGTTTTCAATTCAATTGTAGAGGATGGGAAGGGGTGTGTGTTTGTGTTTTATTTTTATGGCTATAATGTACACTGAAGATGGCATTTAATTTCGTTGTACGAGGTGCAGTGACAATAAAAAGTAAACTAAAACTAAACTGATTACAAGAAACAATGGTTGGAAACTAATCAAGGAGAGAAGCAACCTGGAATTAAGGAGAAACTTGCTAACAGGGAGGACAGTTAACCAGTGGAACAGCTTTGCCTCCAGAAGTTGTAGGGGCTTCTCACTGGAGGTTTTAAAGAAAAGACTGGAGAGCTACTTGTCTAAAATATTACTATAGGGTCTCCTGCTTGAGTAGTGGGGTTGTACTAGTGACCTCCAAGTTTCCTTCCAACTCTATTCTGATTGATTGATCACTCCAGATTCATATTTACTGATATGGAAGTGTATTTTGCTGTAGAGTGGGACAACAAGCCATGGTCTGTAATAAGATATGTTACAATGTCGGCCTACAGTATGTTTGCTTGTTGCTATTTCCCATGAATGATGGGTTCTTGGTATTCTCTGTGTTTGCTTCACTTCCTGCAAATGTTTCATTACCAGCCTGCGTAACTTCATCAAGGTGTGGGGGAGTAGTTGTAGGCTGTTTACACGTGCTAGCCTTGATAGGGTATTATTTCTTCCTTGACTGTTTTTTGGATGGGACATTGCTTGGGGAAGGACTGATAATGAAATGTCTGCAATAAAACAAACAAGCTGAGAGCACCAAAGTCCCCTCATTTCAACCCTGAGCTACAAATATTCTCTTTTATCTGAATGATGTTTCTTCTTTGATTGGTCTTTGATTGATTGTTTCTCTGGAGCCTCTTGCTTATCTGGGTGTTGGCTAATTGGCATGTGATAAGAGGAAGTGATGAGGGGTTTGGGATAATTGCTCCTAGCCTTGAACTGGCTTCCTTTCCTGAAAGGGTTTGTAGTGAGAGTTTACAGATTTCAGGGTGTTTCTTAAATGGTTGATTCCTCAAAGTGCTTTTGCCTCTAAGAAGTCTCTGGGATTTTTGATCTGGCTTGGTGCAAGATGTTGACAGCTTCCCCGATGGAAATGTATGTTTGAAAACAAAGGAGTTTTCATATCTTCCAACTCCCAGTTTTCATGGATGCGTTTTTCTGTATCTGCCCCCATTGAAATAACACTTAGTTTTCTTGGCCTGTTGGCTTTTGAGTATGGTTGGGATCTTTTGGATAAATTCTTGTGGCTATTGTGGTGCCAGGGAATGTACTAGTTTAAGAGTTGTTTTTCATGTATGGCAGAGATCTTTTTCATGGACTGTGTAGTTGGTTTCGTGGATAATTACATTTTGAGGAACCCAAAGGTGCTTTTTTTCCAAGAGGCAACTGGACTTTCTGGTTTTTTTTTGAAGACATTTTTCTTCTCATCCAAGAAGCTTCTTCAGCTCTGTCTGGGTGGTGGGGAATGGAAGGATTTATATTCCTTGCAGACAGCTGGTCATATGCATTCTTTAAGCTGACCAGATGCCTGCAGTTTTCTTGATGATATTTTTGAAAATGGTTTGCCCTAGCCCTCTTGTTCTAGGGAGGAGAGTGACTGGCCCAAAGTCACCCAGCTGGCTTCTATGTCCAAATCAAGATTAAAACTCATAGTTCCCTAGATTCTATTTTAGCACCTTGACTTAGATCAAGCTGGCCCTCATTTCTGCATGGCTGGCTCTGTTATTCCATGAAAAAACCATTCTGGCACAGCAGTAGGCTAGCCCCAAATTTAAAACAGAAACCGCTGTGAAAGCCTGACTCACAGAACAACACTATACAGAAGCCTGATGGTATTCAGCTTTGTTCAGATATTTTCCCACGTCATTATAGTTGTGCTTTTAAAGTTGTAGCAACGTTTTGGCAGAAACTCATCTGCCATCATCAGGTTTCTGTACTGTGTTCGTCTGTGAGTCAGGCTTTCACAGCCCTTTCTGTTTTAAATTTGGGGCTAGCCTACTGCTGTGCCAGAATGGTTTTTTCTTCATCCTGATTGGTTGGGAGTCTTGGTCTGTGTTTATTAGTCTTAGAGTTTTCTGTGTTCTGCTTGATTGGTGTTTCTAATATCTTCTGTCTGTTTTGTGGCTTTTTTTGTCTTGATTGGCTGGCAACATTGTGTTTCCTGTATTGGCAACACTGTGTTTCCTATATTTCCTGTGTTTCCTGTATATAATATACATACATATATATATATATATATACATACACACACATACATACATATACGTATACGTATACATATACATACACACACACACACACACATATATATATATATGCGGCATTCAGCTTTGTTCGGGTATTTTCCCACGTCATTGTAGTTGTGCTTTTAAAGTTGTAGTGACGTTTCAGCAGAATCTCATCTGCCATCATCAGGCTTCTGTATGCCTGATGGCAGATGAGATTCTGCTGAAACGTTGCTACAACTTTAAAAGCACAACTACAATGACGTGGGAAAATACCCGAACAAAGCTGAATGCCATACATGTAAGAACCTGTGAAAACTTAAGAAAACATATATACATATATATGTATACATATACATATACATACACACACACACACACACACACACATATATATATATATAGGGGTGGGATTCTACCAGTTGGCACCTATTCTCTAGAACCAGTTGTTAACATTCTAAGCAGTTTGGAGAACTGGTTGTTAGAAGAAATTACTGGCCTAATCCTGTAAGGAGGGCAGGAAGGAAACATTCTGGTGTTGCTTACAGAAACTGCCTCTCCATTAGCCCTTATTATATTCTTGGCAGGACTAGACTTCCTGTCTCTGGAACTCTTCTGGAGTTTTTTTTCCTCTCCTTTGCTGGTACTTTGCTTGTGTGGAGTGACCATTCAAAGGTACAATGGCACTGACAAAAGTGACTTATGACCATTTTTCACACTTACGACTGTTGCAGCATCCCCCCAGTCATGAAAGGCCAGGGGTGGAGATGGGTGCCTCAATGTGAGTGATATTGAGTTGGCCACACCCAGCCAATAACATGACCACCAAGTCATGTCCACCCGGTCACATGACCACAAGCCATGCCCACCAACTAAACCACACCCACAGAACCGGTTGTTAAAATATTTGAATCCCACCCCTGTATATATATATGTGTGTGTGTATGTGTTTGTGCGCACACCCTCATGTACGATTTTCATAACTACTCAATTTGAATATCATTGATTTTCCTCGGGTTATTCACTTGATTTAACCACATGCTTAAGTAAAACTGTGTTTCTGGGGCAACCATGAAAGAAGGGATATTGGCATTGGGGGTGAGTGGGGGGAATCAACAAAGTCAAGATGGCGGCCACAACCAAATCAAAGCGCCGCCCCCTGTTTATATTTATTGTGATGCAATTTTAAAAGGGGGTGGGCTTTTGGTCACATGGTTGTGGCTGTCATCTTGAACGTTTTGTTTGACACTCCGACACGGAAGTAAAACAGATTCAACCAAAGTAGATATTCTTCACGTATATTTTCTCTGTTTCTAGATTTCTGGATCTACCCTGGCGAGAACACCATTGGCCGCTTGGAAAGCTGTCATGTCTGTTTGCCTGCTAATTCTGTTTCCAAAACGCACGCGATGATCGAGGTGCTCTCTGCCAAGGGGCCCCACCTTTTGTACGATCAGGGCAGCTTGAACCGCACTCGGCGCCAGCGGATTACTTTGATCCCTCAGGTCCGGTACAGCCTCCAGGATGGAGACACCTTGCTCTTTGCGGACATGGGATGCCAGTACTTCATCCTGGTCCCGGATACCGATTGCAACTCCCCCAATGACTCCATGGCGGTGCCACCGACCCAGGAAAGAGTAGAGGCCAGTGCGCTAGCCATTGAGGAAACACCTGCACCTGGCAGGAGAATAGGTTGTGGGCAAGTTCTGGTCCAGGACTCCGACAAGGAAGAGGAAGGGGAGGAAGTGATCAATGGGAGAGGAAGCTACCTGCACCACGCCTCAAAAGAGGGTAAGGAAGTCGGTGTTCAGACTGGGGGCTCTATGACCACAGCGTTTGCTTTGTGACTGCTTGGTTGTAAGATTGGGTCAGTTATATTATTTAGCATATGCCAAACTAATGGGTCGGTCACATGGTGATCTGCTTTACAACCGTCACAACTTAAGTCTGTATTTGCCAAGCTCAAGGTACGGTCATAAGTCAATGACTTATATTTTGAGAGAAGGGCAGCTGTATGTTATTGTTAGTTGCGAAGTCGTATCCGCGAAGTCGTGTCCGATCCATCGCGACTCCTGGACAACGTTCCTCCAGGCCTTCTTGTCCTCTACCAAGGCCCAGAGTCCATGTAAGTTCATGGCAACTGCTTCAGTGACTCCATCCAGCCACCTCATTCTCTTCCCTCCCCTTCTTCCATTGCCCTCAATCTTTTCCAGCGTTACGGTCTTCTCCAGTGAATCCTTCCTCCTCATGAGGAGGCCAAAGTCTTTGAGTTTCATCTTCAGGATCCGGCTTTCTAAAGAGCAGTCAAGGTTGATCTCCTGACCAGTTTGATCACCTTGCAGTCCAAGGGACTTGCAGGCAGCCAAATACATTGATTCCAATTAATTTTTCACCAAAAAAGACCAATCAACATGCATTTTCCCAATAACGTTAAGAAACGTATAGAAAGGCAGTTGATATGGGATGAAATTTTCCTGTGGAATATTTTATGGCATTCCCCCCCCTGTCCCCCCGCCGCTTTTTGAACATTGTTAAAGCGAAAAGAATAGAAAATGCCTTAATGCTGATATTTCTTATCTCCATCTTTACCAACAGAGTCTGTTTGTTCTAACAAGAACGGCACAGGAGAAGGACAAGCGAGTTTGGCTTCCTTTGGTGTATTTTCTCCTTCAACTACAGTGGTGCCTGAAAGGTAGGTCATCATGTCACAAATTCCTTGGGGTTCAAACTGGAATATTTTTGCGTTTTTCAAAAGGAGTGTAAGGCAAGAGTCATGCATCATGTTAAATTGTTACAACCATTATTTAGGGACTAAATAGCAGTTGGTTGGGTTCACACAACGCACTTGAACAAAGAACATGGAATAACAGGTTGGAAGGGAAATTAGAACTCTTCTAATCCAACCCCCTGCTTGAAGCAAGAGACCTTAGACCCGTGATGGCGAACCTATGGCACGCGTGCTGCAGGTGGCACGCAGAGCCATTTGTGCAGGCACGCAAACCCCAGCCAAACTTACCTGCACTGCGCATGCGCGTGCCTCCCAGCTGTTTTTCGGCTCGTTTTGAGGCTGTTTTTGCCCTCCTGGAGGCTTCTGCAGCCTCGGGAGGCCAAAAAATGGCCCTTCCGGAAATACTGGACGTGCCAAAACGGGCCTGTTTTTGGCCTCCCAAAGCTCTAGAAGCTTCCCTCGAGCGTCCAGGAGGGCGAAAACAGCCTCAAACAGGGCGAAAATCAGCTGGGAGGCATGCGAAGTGCAAGTAAGGGGGCGGGGTGTGTGTTGCGTGCGTGGGGGGAGGCGCATTGCATTGTGTGTACCCGTGTGTGCTGTCGTTTCGGCACACCACCACCAAAAGGTTCGCCATCACTGCCTTATACAATTTACACAAAATAGGTGTCCAATTTCTTCTCCGGTGTTGGAGCATCCACAACCTCTGGAGGCAAGCCAGAATTGCTTTCACAATCAGGAGTTTTCTCCTCAGTAGTATGCAGGTTTACCAGTTAAAGTGGTTTGATTGAGAGAAGAGGCTAAATTTAAGCCTGACAAAGCACATTACAACTTAGCATGTTGTGAACATGCCCTGAGTCTGTTGTGGGGAGAGTTAGATTAATCTGTGGAAGGATTAATCCACATCCCTCCAGGGTTAATACATCGTGGCATTTTTATTTTAACTTCCTTTGTAGTACTGGTAGTCCTCGACTTGCAACAGCTTATTTAGTGACCATTCAAAGTTACAACGGCTCTGAAGAAAGTGACTTATGATGACCGTTTTTCGCACACCATGACCGTCACAAGCACCCCCATAATCACGTGATCAAAAATTTGGAGGCTTTGCAAACAGACTTATATTTATGACGGTTGCAGCAGTGTCCTGGGGTCATGTGATCCGCTTTTGCGACCTTGCAAAAAGTCATAAAATGGAGCAAACAATGTTTCACTTAGTCGCCTAAATTTTGGGCTCAAATGTGGTTGTAAACCGAGGACTACCTCTATGTTTTTGATTAAGGCATGTAAGGATGGGCGGTGCGTGACTCTCTGGGTGTTTATTTTCAAGAGACACCCCTCCCCCTGCCCGAGGGAGATGGGTGGTTTGGAAAAAGGAAATCTTAATAAAATAAGGGCTATGTGAACCTTTTTGTTGTGGTGTACCGAAAGTGCACACAGGCTGGCACCCACAATGCAATGTGCCCTCCCGTGCATATTGCGCACAACACCCCCCTATCCCTTTACCTGCACTGCGCATGTGCGCGCCTCCCAGCTGATTTTCGGCCTTCCAGAGGCTCAAGGGAATTTTCTGCAGCCTCAGGAGGCTGAAAAACAGACTTTCTGGAAATACCGGAATGCCCGTTTTCAAATTCCGGAGGGCCTCTGGAGCCCGGGGGGAGCCCGGAGGCTCAAATTTCCGAAAGTCCCATTTTTCTGCCTCCCAAAGCTGCAGAGGCTTTCCTCAAGCCCCGGGAGGGCAAAAATGGCCTCCCCCAGGCTCCAGAAACCCTCTGGAGGCTGAAAACGGGCACTTCCAGTATTTCCTGACCACCAGGCTGCTGCTTTCCATTTCTTTCGTCTTCTGCTTTTGGCTGCATGCAAGGAAAGCAGCAAAAGTCTTTCTTTCTCTCCCCCAAACTCCACCAGAAATGAGTCTTTGGGACCCTGCAAGGCATCCTGCTCCAAGAGGCTGCACCATTCTGGTGGAGTTTGGGAGAGAAAAAGAAAGACCTTCTGCTGCTTTCCTTGCATGAAGCCAAAAGTTTCTCTCTCTCTCTCTCTCTCTCTCTCTCCCCCTCTCTCCCCCTCTCTCCCTCTCCCTCTCCCTCCCTCCCTCCCTCTCCCTTTCTTTCTCTCTTTCTCTCCCCCTCCCCCCCCCCTTCCTCTCTCCCTCTCTTCATCCCCCGAGAACTGAGCTGGAGACGGTAATCCTGTGATCCCAAATAAAGAATAATTGATCGGTAGGAAAACGGGGTGGGGAATTTTCCTGTAGACTTCTTTGGGGATTTCCTGCTGCTTTTTTCTGCAGAGACCCTGGGAAAATCCCCCCAAAAGTCTGCAGGAAAGTTCCTTACCCTGTTTTCCTACCGATCGGCCGTTCTTTATTTGGGATCGCAAGATACCGTCTTTCCCCCACACCCGAGAATGGAGCTGAAAAGCAGGTTAGGAATGTGGCCTTGGAGGGGGTGGGGATGTGTGAGGGTTCTCTCTGTGTGTTTGTGTGTGTGCACATGCGAGAGAGAGAGAGAGAGAGAGAGAGAGAGAAAGAGAACATCACAACCAGCCCTCTCAGCTTAGATTCCCCCCCCCTCTCTCTCCCACCAACATCAGCAAGCTACCGTCACTCAAAATTCATATTAGTGGTCCGAGGGGTTTAAAATTATGAGTTTGGTGGTCTCTGAGGTACAAAAGTTTGGCAACCCCTGCTTTAAAAGATTGTAACTAAAATACCAGAGCTTTTTACCACGAATATATTTAATTGGAGAACGTGAATGATGACAACCAACCTGTGAACGAGCTCAATTGGAGAATCTGATTTATGACACACCCAGGGGGGAGGGGGGAGAAACACGGTCACAGGTGACTGTAAATTACATATGCCAGAGTTGGCTTCATACATGGCAGTGCCAGTATGGTGTGTTTAATGAATCCGTTGACGCTTTTTGAAGTTTGGCTCCAGAATCATGATTTAATGAGGGCGATTGCTGGAATCCTGACAATCAGCTTCGGTGATCTTCTCACAAGCAGAGTCAAGGGGGAAGCCAGATTCACTTAACAACTAAATGTCTGTTGAGATTCTCAGTCATCCAGGTCACGGTTGTCCCAAAGGTGCTTTTTTTCAAGAGGCAAAGTCCAGTTTTTCACTTTTTCAGAAAGTCCAGTTGCCTCTTGAAAAAAAGCACCTTTGGAACACTTAACAACTAGGTTAGTAAACTTAACAATTGTGTTGATTCATTTAACAACTGTGGCAAGAAAGGTTGTAAAATGGGACAAAACTCACTTAACTGTCTTGCTTAGCAATGGGGCTTTGGGACTCAATTGTGGTCATAAGTCGAGGACTGCTTGTACATTAGAATCTCTGCCGTTGTGGAAGGCAGTCAGTGAAGAATCTGGTAAGGAAATACCTTGTAAATAATTACTCACTGGGTTGTGGCTGCCTCATAGGTAATTAAATGATACTCAGTGGATAACCAAGTACAGAAAGATTTGAAATCTATAGTGCTGAATTAGCTATAGACTTTGCTGGTAGAAGTTGTGATGATGGCAGCCAATTTAGATACCTTTAAAGAGGATTGGGAAAAGTTGAAGGAGGATTAAGTTATCAGTGGCTTATTTATGGCTGTTTACAGCCTCCGGAACCAGAGGGAGCCGGTCTTTAAGGTAGTTTACTAGGTAGCAACAGCAGATGGGAACTTTTGCCCTCCAGTCACAGCTTGGGAGCATCTTTAGTGCATCCAGATGGTGTCAACATGACCAGGTAGCCAGACAGAAAACATGGCCAGATAAGCTTATTCTGGTTTGTTGTATTGGGAGGTGCGATGGCTCAGTGATTAAAGACAATTAAAGATGATCAAAGACAATTAAAGATGCTGAGCTTGTCAGGTGGAAAGCTGGCATCCCGGGCTCAAGCGCCGATGGCTAATGGGGTGAGCTCTCGTTCCTGACCACCCTGCAATGTGGTCGGATCTGGCCTGCGGGGCAGTCCTGGTCTACCCAATGCGAAGAGGAAAGATCAGGCTAACATGGCTTCGGCCCAGTCTACCCCATCCAAAGAAAAAACAAGCCAGCAGTTTGGGGAGTGGTACCAAGCTGGCTATGCCCATCCGGTTGGATACACTCGCCCGAGGTCAACCACAACCTTGATGCGGCCCTCAATGAAATTGAGTTTGACACCCCCGACCTAGCAATTCTAAAGCATGTAAATGCGAGTAGATAAATAGGTCCCACTTTGGTAGGAAGGAAACAGCGCTCTTGTGTGCTGCAGTC
>NW_020769445.1:166834-231606 GCF_900518735.1 Pseudonaja textilis | reverse complement strand
GGTCCCACTTTGGTAGGAAGGAAACAGCGCTCTTGTGTGCTGCAGTCATGCCAGCCACATAACCAAGTAAGTGTCCTCAGGCAAAGCTGTCTCCCTCGACAAAAGAACAGAGATGAGCACTGCCCCCTAGGGCCTGGAGTCTTTACCTACACCTTTACTTTATTGTAAAACTACATTAGCAGAATCTAGCAAGTCTGAACGTACAGTTCTCCCACCATCAACTTTACAGTCTGAGAAACTACTAGGCCCATTTGGAGCTTCTTACCCCATCTATTATCCAGTTGTGGGTTATATTGTCTCTTATCTGTCCATTCCCTAGGCAGCATCTTTTCCTCCTGTCTCTTGAAAAAAAGAAATGGGAAAAAAAAGCACCTTTGGGACAATAATGGCTCTGAGTGTTGTATACAAGCAGAAGTATTTCAAATCAAATATATAAAATATTTATACTCCATGCAGTATAACACACATACACACACACATCTCAAAAGTGTTCTGGATACTTATTTGACTGTTTAAAATATGGGATACCAGGTATTGTAGTTTACCTCATCAAATGGATATCAGATTGGGAGTAGAGCTCAATTAATACAGGTTGTCCTTGACTTATGACTGTTCATTTAAAACCAGTTTGAAGTTACTGAAAAATGTGATGTATAACTCATTCTCAAAGTTATGAGTGTTGTACTGCCCCCATGGTCACGTGATTGTGGTTTGGGTGCTTGGTGACTGGCTCACAGGACAATTACAGCTCCCTGTGGTCGTTGTGATTTGTGACCGTTCCAGCCAGCTTCCAACAAAGACAGTGGGGAAGTTGGGTTTGCTTAATAACTGCAGCGGTTATCTTAATGACTGCAAGAAAAGGCATAAAATTGAGAGTAGTCCTGTGACACTTGGCTTAATGATCTCAATGCTTATTGATAATTTTTTCTGGTCCCAGTTGTGGTTATAAGAGTCATGGTAGCGCAGTGGTTAGAATGCAGTATTGCATGCTAACTCTGCTCACTGCCAGAAGTTTGATCCTGACCAGCTCAAGGTTGACTCAGCCTTCCATCCTTCCGAGGTGGGTAAAATGAGGACCCAGATTGTTGGGGGCAATAGGCTGACTCTGCAATCTGCTTAGAGAGAGCTGTGAAGCACTATAAAGCAGTATATAAGTCTAAGAGCTATTGCTATAAGTTGAGGACTACCTGTGTTTTTCTTATTAGGAGAATAGTTCTAGATAGCAATGTAGACAACTTCAGTTAATTACTGCGGGCTTAAATTGTTCTGCTTTCTTTTTGTTTCTCAAGCGATGATGAAAACGGAGACTCTTCAGTCGTTGGCCCGCCCTGCCCTGCTCTGCGCCTTTCCTTTGAGAGCCAAGATGCTGGACGGACCCCCATAGAAAATGGTGGCAGTGGTCCTTCCTCCAACAGAGAAGACTGTGGAGAGACCACAACTAAAGAGGGGGGAGCTTCTGCAGAACATGGCCTGGTGGAAGGCTTTCATTTGGACAGCGATACAGATGTAGAGGATGAAAACCAAATGGATTGCATCTCTGAAGCACCTGCAAAAAGGGACAGGGGCCCAGAAGTGGACCCTGACTCTAACCTGAATGAGTCTTCAGTGGTGGCTCCAGCTTCCTGTTGTCCCCAAACCTCAATGGAGCTGGGCAGTGATACGGATGCGGAGGAGACCGTCGAAAGCCCAGCTGTCTTCAGATTGAAGCTCCCCTCTAATTCTATGGAAAAAGAAGACGTCGACACCGACGTGGAAGCAGAAGTGGAAAATCCAAGCGTTGTTTGTCCAAGAAAACATGAGCCTGTTCTCCCAAAAGAAGGTGACTGCAAACGGTTGGAAGACAATGAGGACAATGTCCAACTTGGTGGGAGAAAGGATGATGATAATACAGATGTGGAGGAAGATTTGGATAATCCAGGAAGCGGTGTGAATGCCCCGCTTCCAGCTGCGCATGAAGATGTTGACACAGATGTGGAAGACTCATCTGCCAAGGGAGAGACTCCAGGTAGCACCAACAGCCGTGGAGTTGGTAGACACAGTAATGGTGAAGATGTTGACACAGATGTGGAAGACTCATCTGCCAAGGGAGAGACTCCAGGTAGCACCAACAGCCGTGGAGTTGGTGGACACCGTGATACCAAGGAGGAAGCGATTCAACCCCGGCTGGAGAATTCAGAAGATACTTGTCCTCAGAGGTCTTATTCTTCAAGTGGTAAGGAGAGCAGCACAGGCAAGAAAAAGGTCCCCCTCAAGAGGATGGTGCCAGAGGGCCATAGTGTCGGTGAGAGACACAGTGGTGTGGTTGGGTTGACAAAAAACTCTGATGTTGAACTTGAGACGAGTTATGAAGTTGGTGACAAATCTCCTGGGGACTTCGACGAGAAGGAGCCCTCGACGAATCTTGCACAACACAACCTGCCCATACTCTTTCTAGGTAGTGATACAGATGAGGAAGAGGAGGCAGGTAATCCAGATGTGGAATCCAAGAGGCAGCAAGTCTCCGGCGGAGAGTCCAGCAAAGGAAGCAGAGCGAGCCGTTTGCGGGATCCAGATATTGGATCTCAGGGGAAACCTTCATCTGTACAAGACAAGGGCAGCGATACGGATGCTGAAGGGACATCCATGGGTCGCGATAAATCCACGGCTCAAGACAGTGATACAGACACAGAAGACGTTGCTGCATCTTCACTAAGAAAACCCCTAGAAAAGAAAAGCTCTCGGTTAATCATCCCAGTGACGTCTGAGGCGGAAGGAGAGAAGTTGGCTTCTTCTGCCGTGGGAATTGGAGTGTCCTTCAAATCTCGTGAAGACAATGAAGACACAGATGCAGAGGGAGGGGAATCCTATTCAGCAGACGAGAGCAGCACCGATGGTAAGGAGAAGGGAAGGAAAGAGAGAAGCAAATTTCAAGTATTGTTGTCCCCATATGTCTATGGAGATTACCAATCACGCAGGTCATGGTTCTCCCAAAGGTGTTTTTTCCAAAAGGCAACTGGACGTTCTTGGGTTTGTTTGTTTTTCTGTTTGACTTCTCATTTGGGAAGCTTCTCCAGTTTTTGGCAAGGCAGGGCAAAGCCAAGGCAGTTCTGGCAAGCTAGTCCCGAAGAAGCTTCTTGGGTTGCTTCAATTGAGGTCATAACTTGAGGACTACCTGTAGTTAGGAAGGCAGATGTGCACATTATAAAATAATCGTATGTTAATGCATTAATAGTAACATGTCACCATCTTTTGATGTTAAAAAAATAACAAATTACGTAATCTGAATTCAGATTATGCAATGAGTTCTTTCGGGATTTAAAGTTAACAAGAAAAAGAGGGAAAAGGAAAGGAAAAATATTTGGAAATGTATACTGTGCACGAAACAACTTCAGAAAAATATGCCCAGATCATTCCCTCTGTTAAACAGAGTTTCTCATTCAAAGATTGGCAGGTTCTAGAGATATTTTTTGAGACATTTCATTGTTCAATTGCTTGTTTTCTGCTACTGTCTGGTATGTAGGAAATGCTGTTTGGACTATTTATCCATCTTTACTCAAGACTAAGCACAAGATGTACACGGTGCATTTCTTTCTACCGTTTCTCTTCTTTCAGATGAGCTTGATGTGTCCTTGCAAGCGACACAGTGTTACCTGCCAACTGAAACCACACCCCCTGGACTTGAAAAAGCTGGAGGTATCGCAGCTACAGGTGTGTCCTTGCAAGCGACACAGTGTTACCTGCCAACTGAAACCACACCCCCTGGACTTGAAAAAGCTGGAGATACCACAGATACAGGTAAGAAACATTGCTGTACTTCTGGATCATCAGGAAGAGAAGAGACCTGGTGGCATAAAAGCCAAGAAGCTTGGTTCTTGGCTTCGGTGCCAGAAGAACTGATTAGGGCATGATGGGAGCTGTAGTTTAAGGCCCTGTGCAGATCATAGTCTGTTTATGTAGGATTTGTGATCCCAAAGCAAAACCTCATCTTGTATCAGTGGAACAAAATGGACAATAATCATAGTGGTGATCCATGGTGGTTGTGAACATGCCATCAATGACAAATAGAAGATTAAAAGGAGAAAGTACATAGGGAGAAGTTTAAACGTCTGGAAATGGGTTGAGGATGAGAGAAATGGGTAACCTGTTGTGATGGCTCCAGGACTCCCTCTGGATTTTTGATAGACATGGATTCATAGTGGAAAAGAGTTACCATGTTTTCCTGAAAATAAGACCCTGTCTTATTTTTATTTATTTCTTTTGGCCACCAAAAAAGGCACAGGTCTTATTTTCGGGGGACGTCATCCATTGACTAACCTCACTTGCACGTGTCGCCTCCGGCCTCCCTTTCGCTGTCAAAGGCCTTCAGGAATTTTTTCTTCTGCGGCTGGCAAGGCTTTCCTGAAGGCCTCTGCAGCGGATAACAGAGCTCTGGATCGTTCCGAAGCTTTGTTATCCGCTACAGAGGCCTTCAGGAAAGCCTTGCCAGCCTTGTTGGCTGCAGAAGAAACGGGCTGGCAAGGCAGGGGTTGGGGTGTGCGACGCCTGGCTACAACTGTCCAAAGATTAGTAGTAGGGCAGCTATACACACACACACATACCCATCCACACCTTAGCTTAATTTTTACCCGTGCACTCTGAAGTGGGCAGGATCTTAATTAGGGCTTATTTTGGGGTGTATTGGGTGCATGTGTCAAAATCAAGTTAGGACTTACTTTCAGGGTAGGTCATATTTTTGGGGAAACAGGGTATTAGGCCCCTAGTTAAGGATTTTATACTGACTTTAAGTCAGTTATGGAGGGGAAACTATATATCAGCCTAGCTCTGACCCTGCCTTCATTCATCAAGGCTCTACCTAAATGGTGCTTTCCCCAAAGGTCCATTTTCAGGAGGCAATTGGACTTTATTTTTCTTTGAAAGACATTTCGCTTCTCATCCTCGTCTTCAAAGAAAAAACAAGGAAGTCCAGTTGCCTCCTGAAAGAGCACCTTTGGGACAACCATGACCTGGATGACTGAGAATCTCTACAGACTTTCCTAAATGGTAGTCTACGAACAAACATTGAGATATAATAAAGGAGAATATTCGTAGCTCAGGGTTGACATGAGGGGTCCCCGGTGCTCTTCATAGCTTGCTTGTTTTCTTGCAGATATTTCATTACCCAAACTAGGTAACATCATTAATGCTGGTCTAGGCATTCGTGCAGGAAGAAAAGTTGTGCCTGCAGGAAGTTTTTCCTCATTTGTGCGCTGTCTGAAGTGTTTGATGCCCATACGTGGCATTAATAAAAGACAATATTTGTAGCTCAGGGTTTATATGACGGTTCTTGGTGCTCTCTTTTTTAAAAAAAAAATATTTAACATTTATGCAATTAAAAACAAATATACATATATATATATATTCGTAGATTTTCACGGGTACAGGTATATGGGTCTAGGTGTGTTCAGGTCTTTTCCCGTGTAAGATTAAGAGTATTTTGGTGATGTTTCGGCGAGGTCCCACTCGCCATCCTCAGGCTGGTGCTTTCGGCTTGGTGCCAGTGCAAGCAGTGTGTGATCGGAGCTTCCGTCTCTCTATAAATACTGGTGGTGGGGGCTGGTGTGTTGGGCTGGTTGGCTGCGCTGCTGCCTCTTGATTGGTTGATGGAGTTGATGTTGGTATAATGGGCTGTGTGATGGCCTTGTGAGTTTTGTTGTAGAGAGATCCTGCATCTTGTGCTGTAATCTCTTGGGTTGTTTGTTTTGTAGTGATCTTTTTTCCATTATTCTCTCGTGTTTTAACGGCTTGGGTAATGGGTTGTTTGATGGGTATATATATATATATATATTTGTTTTCTTAAGTTTTTGCAGGTATTTATATGTATGGTATTCAGCTTTGTTCGGGTATTTTCCCACATCATTATAGTTGTGCTTTTAAAGTTGTAGCAACGTTTCGGCAGAATCTCATCTGCCATCATCAGGCTTCTGTATTGTGTTTGTCTGTGA
This sequence comes from Pseudonaja textilis, assembly GCF_900518735.1. The sequence goes on along the minus strand of NW_020769445.1, from coordinate 225,646 downwards.
GTCAGACTTTCACAGCCATTTCAGTTTTAAATTTGGTTGGCCTGTGTTTCTGCTCATATGACCAGATCCAGTTTCATGACTCTTATTTTCTAGCGGTCATTAATTCAATGCCACAGTCATTACGTGAACATGGTGATCATTAATACAATTAATACAAATACTGTAGAACAACTTGCCTTCAGAAATTGTGGGTGCTTCATCACTGGAGGTTTTTAAGAAGAGATCGGAGAACCACATGTCTCAGGTGGTATATAGCAGGGGCCTTCAAACTTGACAGTTTTAAGACTTGTGGATGTCAACTCCCAGAATTCCTCCTCCAGTCATGTTAGCTCAGGAATTCTGAGAATCGAAGTCCACAAGTCTTAAACTTGCCAGGTTTGAAGGCCCTTGATATACAGAGTGTCCTGCATGAGTGAGCAGGGGTTTGGACCACAAGATCTCCAAGTTCCCTTCCAAGGTCTATTCTGATTGATTGAAATTGTAGCTGGGTTGCTTCTAATAGACAGGGAGGGAAATGATTGCAACTTGGTACGATAAACACGAAGATCTATCAGCTTCAAGGTTTCCTTCACTCGATTCTCCTTCTAAATAAATATATAGACTCTGGTCCCCCATAGTTTCAGCAAGGATTGCTCCTGGCCAGTTTCCAGTCTTTTGAGCTGCTTTCCACCCAAAATGCACATAGGCCTACATTAATTTGTGTTGACTGCCACAATCACTTAAAGACTACTGTGGCATTGGGTTGATGACCACTGCAAAATAAAGTCATAAAATCAGTTCTGGTCATGTGGTGCTTTGCCTTATGACCATCATGACTTACCGTGGAAATTCTAGATTCCCTTACATTGGAGATCAAGGCAGTGGTGGCCCAGGAAGGACATTAGAGCAGGGAAGTCCTGCTTAGTCTTAAGAGCAAATGAAGACAATATGTCTCTACTCATTGTCCTCCTAGTAACCAGCTCACCTTTGAAAGACAACACCTCTGACCAAGAAGACGACATGCTGGAAGCTACCCAGCCATACTGTGAGGCGTCTGAGCAAGTCTCAGCAGAGCCCCGTGAGGCCTTGGCTGGCAAAGAGAAGGCGGACCCAGAACGGCTTATCCAGAACCAACCCGAAGGGGACAAATGTTTTGAGCAGGCGCCTCAGCCTGACCTCCCAGCTGCAGCCTCTCTAGGAGAAGAAACCACCTCCAGTCTTCCAGGAGACAACCCTCTGCCTCAGGTGGTGGAGTTTCCCTCTCTGCAGTCCTCCTTGCAGACACCAGAGGGCGCCCCTGAAGAGGAAGCTCAAATCCCCCTTGTGGTCAGCAAGGGGTCCTTGACTTCACAGGAAAAGAAAAGGGTGGAGGTCCCGAGACAGAGTGAGGCAAGTGAGTGGCAGCATGTGAAAAATTGTCATAAAGGGAATGAATGGATGATGGTTCTCACTGCTGCAATGCGTCATGGAGGCTGCAATGCATATGGGGGAATCTTTGTTGAGCTTGTTTTATTTCTTTCTTTACTTACTTAATTACAAATACTTATAGTTTGGCTCCGAAAAAAGGAGTCCCTGCGGATTTTACTTTGTTAATCGTTGCCAACTATAGTGGGCAGTGCTCATCTCTTGTTTCAATGCCATTGAGCCATTACTATCTGAAGACATTCCCATGGTCATGTGGCCAGCATGACACCACGGAGCGCTGTTACCTTCCCACCAAAGGGGTACCTATTTATCTACTTGCATTTTGTATGCTTTCAAACTGTTAGGCTGGCCAGAGATGGGGAGAGGAAAGGAACTCACCCCTTTGCATGGAGCTTGGATCTCGAACCAGGGCTGCTGGCTTTCCAGCCTACAAGCCTAACATCTTTTTATGTCTTTATTTTTTTTTTGGCAGCAGTAGCAATAGCAACAGCACTTAGACTTATATATACCGCTTCACAGTGCTTTACAGCCCTCTCTAAGCAGTTTACAGAGTCAGCCTATTCCCCCCACTAATCTGGGTCCTCATTTTACCCACCTCAGAAGGATGGAAGGCTGAGTCAGCCTTGAGCCTGGTGAGATTTTTAACTGCCAAATTGCAGGCACCGGCAGTCGGCAGAAGAAGCCTGCAGTACTGCACTCTAACCAATATGCCACTGAGGCTCAGTAGACAGTAAGCAAAGGGCCACAGAGAATGCCACAGTTGTTAAGTGAAAGGATCTGGTTGTTAAGTGAATCCATTGTTTGCTATGGGACGGAAACTGGAAAAAAAAACCATTGTAAATGCAGGCTGGTTGCTGGCCGCTCAAAATGGAGTCATGTGATGGAGGGGCATCACAACTTCAGCACCTTATAAATAGTTTTTTTTGGGGGGGGGTCCATTGTAACTTTGAACAGTTGCTAAGCAACCAGTCATAAACCAGTTATTTGTATATAGGCAAAAACCTCTGGGAGGAAGCCAGGATTATAGTATATTGGTGCGGACTAGAGTTCTATTTCCCATTGGTTTATGTGAGGTGGGGAGCACAGGGCCTGCATTATAGTAAGTCCGTATTTCTGCTCTGCCCCCTGGTGGCAAAATATTGGTGTTTTTCAATCCAGGCTGTTTCATCCTTTGGCTTTTTCTAGCTCCTGTGGATGACCGGGTGGCAGAAAACTCGGAATTAGTAAGAAAAATAAAGAAACCTAAGAAGGTAAGCATCAGATTCGCCTTTACTTATTTAACACCCTGTCTTTATTATTTTTTATAAATAATAAATATTACATATAAAAAATATAAAACATACATTATGTTAAATATAAATAATAGTTATTGGTTATTATATGATAATTTTCATCCATCATTGACATCTAACAAGTTGTGGGCTGTCCATGGTGTGTCTGCATTATATATCAGGGGTGTCAAACTCGAAGGCCCACAGGCCAAATCCAGCCCGCAAGGTGCTTAAATCCGACCCACGGGGCCAGCCTGGAAGTAGCAAAGTACCAGCCTGCAGTATCTCTGGCAGCCAAAATGGGGCACAGGAGGGCCGCGCCCCATTTTTGGCCTGGACCCCTCGCCCAGTGCCCCATTTTGGCCGGCAGGATACTGCAGGAGGCATCCCCCTCTGACTGGCCCACGAAGGAGAACTACAATGCTGATTCGGCCCTCGAAGAAATCCAGTTTGACACTCCTATATGTATAATACATACATACATACATACATACATACATACATACATACATACATACATATTTGTATATATCAGCAAGTATTGTGGTCCCACTTGGCAAAAGAAAGCTCAGGATTGTACTGGTTGGAAATATGCAGAAGAGGCCTTCATCTTACAGTGGATAGACAAAATGATAACGATAACGATAATAAATATATACATTTATTATAGATAATTACAAATGAGTTATTTTATAAATACCACAAGGCAGTGAACGTACCTAATACGCCTCCCTTTTCCTCTTTTCCCCACAACAACAACCACCATCTTGAGAGGTGGGTTGGACTGAGGGTGACTGGCATCCTTCATGAACCAAGGACTGATTTGGGGGAAGCTAACCTTCGCGTTTTTCTTAATCTCATGGGGTAGAATAAGATAACTGTGATATGAGAACTCAGCAAACTGGCTTGTGCAGGCCCACCCCACCACCACCTGGTTAACCGAATCATGGTTTGGTATGATGCCTGAGCTCCATTTGATACCCTTAGGTGTTGGTGCCAACCCAGGAGGATCCAGCTTCAGCAACGCCCCCTGCCCGTGAGCTGCGGCGCCGTCTGCGATCTTCAACCGCTTCCGCTTCACCCACCCCTGTCCCAGAAAGACGAAGCCTCCGCTCTCACGGGTCTGGGGCCGTGGTGGCATCCAGCACCCCGGCTGCCCCAGAGACCAGGTGTAGGCAGCTCAGCAACACAAGTCAGCGAGCGAGGGGGGTAAAGGAGAGCCCAGAAGAGCCCGGAGAAGAGGTGCCCAGGAAGAAGGCCAGGAGTGGAGACCCCACCGCTGCTCCCATCCCTCAAGGTCGAACGAGGGGCTCCCAGAAGGAATCCAGGGCTGCCAGCAAAGTTACAGAAGTAGCAAAAGCCATCTCTGGCAGCCCTGGGCCCAGGGAGCCCACAAAACGGGCCAGGAAGGCTCCTGCTCCTGGGCTAGAAGGGCAGGCGGAGCGCCGAAACACTCGGGCCAGCAAGCACTCCAGTAGCAGCGCTTCCGTGAGCACCCCAAGCCCAAAGGATTCTGGGAAAGGTGCCAAGCCTGGGCAGGTGGGTATCCAAGCAAAAGAAGGAGAAGCTGCCCTAGGAAAGCTTTCTCCCCTTTCAGGGCAATGGACCCTTAATTGAATCATAAGAAGGACCATGTCCCTCTCTAGGTCTCATATATCTACAGCTGCTTAGACTGGTGGATGCTGCTGCTCTGTCATACTTTTTCCATTCAAGCTAGGCCCTTGACAGACCTAGCGGGGTCATGCTGGCCAATCATCTTAAATGGGAGGGTCTCCAAAGTTCCATGAACCAATGGGGAGCATCTGTCCCCAACCTGCCTGCCTTCCCTGATGGTTTGTGACCGCGGCTCCCACAATTCCCAGCTGATGCACCCCTTTTGATATAATGAGCACAGGTGGTCCTCTATTTATGACCACGGCAGCTCAAAATTTCTGTTGCTAACAGAAAAGTTAAGTTTTGCCCCATTTTGCGACTTTTCTTGCCACGGTTGTTAATTCTGTCACGGCGGTTATTAAGTTGGTAACACGGCTGTTAAGCGAATCTGACTTCTCTGTTAATCAGAAGGTCGCAGAAAAGGGGATCAGGACACTGCAACCATCCTAAATAAGAGTCAGCAGCCAAGCCTCTGAACTGATCCTGGGGGATGGGTCAACGGTCGTTAAGTTGTGAAAAATGGTCACTTTTTTCAGTGTCACTGTAATTTCAGTCACTAAACGAATTGCTGTAAGGTGAGAGCTTCCTGTACATAGCTGCATTAAGCTGAGTCTGGAAAATCGGCAAGCTGGCAGGTCTATGTTAAAATACCTGTTGGTAAAAATGGATTCCAGAAGTCCGGGAGTGAATCCAGTCTGGTTAGTCTTGGTTTTGTGAAGCCAACAAACTTGGGGGTGTTAAGGTTCCGGCAGTTACCCTCATTTAAATCATGAGTCTCGACCCAGACTTCCAAAACTTAAAAAGGACTTATGGGGAGTTAAAATGTCTGGCACTGCCTGGATGTAGCCGACTCTGAGACACCTCATTCATTGTCACCCTTGATCCTGGTTTTCCCCCACCCCCTGGGTGTATCATAATTCATATTCTCCAATGGGACACATCCATAGCCAGAGACATCAATCGTACTCTCCAGGTAGAATTTTGTGCGGCAGAAACTTCAGTCACCTAGTTACTATCTTTGAAAACATTTATGGAATGCACTTTCAGTTTGCAAGCTGCCGCACTGCTTCCCCCTCCCTTTCTGTTGACAATTCTAAAAAGACCATAGAAATATTTTATGAGTTCACATGGGATTGTTGAGCAAGGCCATCTGTCATTGGATTGTGCGACTGCTCAGGCCTCCATACAGGAAGTGAGAGGTGTACTTGGCCAGAGGTTGTGGTGCTCTTTCACCAAGTCTTCATACAATGGGGGGCCGGTGGGCTTTTCCCTTCCTTGTCTTTGCCAGGAATCCGTCTTCACTCCGTCTTCAGGAAGGAGGTTGCGGTGTCACAGCCCAGAGAGCAAAGCAACAAGTCCAAAGGCTTCATCGTACAGTCACACCCGGCGCGCCACTGGACCTGGCAGCCCTGCCCCCAAGGTATGGTGTTGGTGTATTATTTTTATTGATTGATTGATTAGCCCTTGGGCCATATCGAAGTGCAGAGTTCCAGAAACAAACTATCACTGAAATTTGACAAAAGCAATTTAAAATGGAATTGGATAAAAGACAATTTAAAATGAAATGGGAATAAAATACGATTTAAAATGAAATGGGAATAAAATACCATTTAAAATAAAATGGGAATAAAATACGATTTAAAATGAAATGGGAATAAAATACCATTTAAAATGAAATGGGAATAAAATACAATCTAAAGATGAAAATGGAATGAAATACAATAATTTAAGATACGGATAAAATATGATAAAATTGTATTTCGGTGTCACCCCCTACAATCTACCCCAATCAGCCCCACATATGCAGATCTCAACCGAACCATTTTGCTTAAGTGCTGTGCTATACTGTGCACATGAGGATAGCAGGAGAAGATTAGAGGCTGGACAAGGGAAGATGGCTTCCCTTGAGCTGTGTTGGCTCCATCGTTACCATGAAAGTTTTGTCTGATCTCTCCCCCTCCCTTTCTCTTTTCAGGTGCTGTTTACAGGTGTGATTGATGAGGAAGGAGAGCGTGTAGTGGCCGAGTTGGGGGGTTCTCTGGCAGAATCCGTCTTTGACTGCACTCACCTTGTGACGGACCGCGTACGTCGCACCGTCAAGTTTTTGTGTGCCCTGGCTCGGGGAATCCCCATTGTGACGCTCGATTGGCTGGAGAAGGTAATCCGCTTTTCTAATACCCAGAATTACGGTCGTATGTCGTGCCAGTCGTTCATCGAAATGGCACTTAGGCTTCACAGTGTTTTGCAACGCTCCCTTAAGCGGTTTACAATGTCAGCATGTTGCCCCCAACAATCTTAAGACCTCATTTTACCGACCTAGGAAAGAGGGAAAGCCGAGGCAACCTTGATCCAGTCAGGATCGAACTCCAGACTGTGGGCAGAGTTTGCCTCCAATTTTGCAGTCTAACCACTGTGCCACCAGGGCTATACCACAGGTCTCTGCCCGATTTTACTGCCCTTTTTTTTGTGACTGTTGTTTAAGAAGATGTGGCAGTCATAAAGCGAACACTGCAGTTGTTAAATGAATTCTTTGTCCACAATGAGCATTTTTTTTTTTTTGCTAGCAACTGGAAGTAAATTCTGATTTCCAGCAAAAAAAAACATTGTACATTGTGGACATTTGTGATTGCGGGATGTTAAAAATGGCTGAAGTACAGGCTGGTTGCAGGGTGCCCGAAATGCAGTCATATGACTGCAGGGTAGAGCAGCTGTTGGAACTTGAAGCTATTGGGATCTGGGTCGTAAGTAGCCCTGGGAGTCTGTTGTAACTTCAGTTACTAAATGACTAGTTGTAAGCCAAGGATTACCTACACTTTTCCACTATTTTTTTTTTAATCGATGCAATCCAAACTCCAACTTAATGCCCTGCAAGGCAACTGCAGGTAGATTTCTGTGAGAAATAAATTGAATCAAAGATTGGTCTCTGCAAGTCCCAGAGAGGATTCACGATGCTTCTCTGCATGTTCTCTTGCTCTGGCTCTGTTTCTACCCATCCTGCTTCGGCTGAGGCCAAGGAATTGCTTTCACACATGTTATTTTTCCTGATACATATGCACCCGCCTTTTGGAGGAGTCTCCCTAAGGCGACGTAGCAGCATAAATAGGTGTTTCTGGGGGTGATTCCTAGAACAGAGGAGACATTTGTGCTGTTGGAGGTCTTTCAGAACAGTGACTCATGCAAGAGCACAAGGAGGACACTTCCCTGAAGATGAGCCATTTTATCTTTTTTAAGCACAAGAGTGCTTCTGAGTTGAATTCGTTGTGTGTCGAGTTGAATTTGCTTTGTGATGGAATGTATCCCTTAAGGCAGGGGTGTCAAACTCGCAGCCCGCAGGACGGATGTGTCATGCGCTGGCCACTCCCATACCCGGTTTAGCAAAAGGGGAGAAAGTCACAATACATCCAGAGGTGGTATTCAACCGGTTCGCACCGGTTCACGCGAACCGGTAGTGATTTGGTGTGGGTCGCTGAACCGGTGGCGACCCCTGGCTGGCCACGTCCCTGACCCGGTCGCCCGGTTGCTCACTTGCCTCGGTCGCTCTCCTAGCTTTCCCTACCATGTGGCGGTCGTGGCGCAGCTCGGGCGGATGTCTCGGGACTGCTGCACATGCGCACTGCCTGTGTAGCAGCCCTGGGACATCCGCCCGCCCGCCTGCCCTCCTGGAGCACGTTTTCTTCCTTCTCCCAGCAGACACGCCTCTTCTGGCCTGGCCCGGCCCAGCCCAGTCAGCAGGTGGGTGAGCGGATATGCCGGGGGTCCTCGCCCTCCTTGTTGCGAGATGCCTGCAGCTGCTGTGTGCCGGGCCCAACACGTCCGAGCAGCTGGCACATAGAACAGGGCAGCACCGGACTGTTGGAGAAGCAGAGCGAAGCTGGGGATCAGTAGCTGCCTCTTTTGCAGCACAGAAATCTTCCCCGAATCGGCTGGCTGGTCCTTCTCCGCCTGTTTGTTTTGTATGGCCGAGGAAGAGGAGATCAGCTGGCCAAAAGGGCGGCTGTTGGAGGTGACTCCTTTTCGGTCTCCAGTCGCCTTTTCAGCACCGAAATCCTCCCTGAATCGGCCAGCTGGTCTCCTCCTCCTTGGCTATACAAAACAAGAGAAAGAGAAGACTAGCCGGCAGATTTCTTCCTTTCGTCCCCCTGGACCGCTGCCACCCGCGTCCTCCACCACCCAGGAGGAAAGGAAGAAAGGCATGGGTGCAGCATGCTTTGGGATCCCAGCTGCCTCATGTAGGAGCGCCCGTTGCAGCAGTGCCTCCTCCACCCTTTCGGCCAGGTGTGTGTGTGTGTGTGAGAGAGAGAGAGAGAGAGTAAGAAAGAAAGAGGGAGAGAAAGAAAGAGCAAGAAAGAAAGAAATAGAGAAAGAAAGGAAAAAGGAGAAAAAAGAAAGGAGAAAGGGAGGGGAGAGAGAAAAAACTATGTGCTATTGCTTTTAATTGACAAGAAATGGCTGGGAGGGGAGGGGCCAGGCAAGGCACGCCTTTGATGTGAGTGACATTGAGTCACCCAGTCACATGGCCACCAGACACTCCCACCAGTCACATGACCAAGCCATGCCCACCACAGTCGCATGACTACCAAACCACGTCCACCAAATAAGCCATGCCCACAGAACTGGTAGTTAAAAAAAATAGAATCCCACCACACGACTATGCCGTGACGATGCGAGTTTGACACCCCTGCCTTGAGAGAAGGGATAGTTCGGTGGAAGTGTGCTAGCTTTGCATCCAGCTACTTCCAAAGATCCTCCAATAGAGAAATCTGGGAGCCTCTGACAGCTAAGAGCTCAACACTAGGACTGCGGACATGGACCTATTGATCAAGGCCATGATGGCGAACCTATGGCACGCGTGCCACAGGTGACACACAGAGCCATTTGTGCAGGCCAGCAAGCCCCAGCCAAACTTAACCTGCACTGGGCACGTGCATGCCTCCCAGCTGATTTTCGGTCCGTTTGAGGCTGTTTTCGCCCTCCCGGAGGTTTGAGGGAAACCTCTGCAGCCCCGGGAGGCCACAAAACAGGCCTTCCGGAAATACCAGAAGTTCCAAAACGAGCCTGCTTTTTGGCCTCCAAAGGCTTCCCTTGAGCCCCCAGGAGGGTGAAAACGGCCTCCCCCAGGCTCCAGAGGCCCCCCCTGGAGGCTGAAAATGGGCAGTTCCAGTATTTCCAGAAGGCCCATTTTTCGGCCTCCTGAGGCTGCAGAGGCTTTTCTCAAGCTTCTGGGATAGTGAAAATGGCCTCAAATGGGCCGAAAATCAGCTGGGAGACACATGTATGCGCAGTGCAGGTAAGTGGGCAGGGGTGTTGCACGCGCATTGCATTGTGTGTGCTGGCGCGCGCAAGCTTTTGGCACACCAAAACAAAAAGGTTCGCCATCACTGGATTAAGGGAATCCAGGTCTTTGGGATGCAGTTTGAAAGGTTTTTTTGGTGTGTGTGGAATGCATAGAAATGCATCTGCTGGCCATTGATTAAAACTACTGCATCCGTATGCAAATACAGCATCCACCAGCAATTCATTAGAATTGCATCTGCGTCAAAATGCAGCAGTATCTGCCCACAACTCCTTCAAAACTCCTTCAAGCGTGCCAGGCGCATGTGGCTACCGAAGGGCGATGTGCTGGAAAATCACGAGCCTATGCAGAGGCGCGGCTGCTTTAATGAGCCTCCCCAGCGTGGCAGTGTGAAGTGCCTCTTCTGCGGCCCTCCCAACGTGTAGCATTGTGTAAATGGTGCGATTTGATGGCTCCGGGTATGAGGTAAACTGCTTCCTGGGGGGAAAGGAAGAACTTCCTGCGTGTGTGGTTGATCTTCCTTTTATTCCTTGCTTCTGCCCCACAGAGTAGACGGAATGCTTTTTTTCTGGCACCAAACAACTTTCTCGTTCGGGACCCTGAGCAGGAGAAGAATTTGCGCTTCAGCCTCTTCGCCTCACTGCAGAAAGTGCAGCAGAAGGGACCCCTGTTTCAGGTGAGCCCAGCGTTTGCGGTCTTAGTGGGCCCAGGTGATTCCTCAAGAATCCAGTATCCAGACTACCATGAGGGAGAGTTACCCTCCGCTCCCTCCTAGTTTCCCTCCCCTCTGGTGCTGAAAAGGTCCAGGTGCAAAAAAAAAAGGCCCATCCCTGTTTGAATTTCCGAATTCTAAACTAGGGGTGGGGAATGATGGCCCTTTTATGACTGGTGGACTTCAGCTCCCAGAATTCCTCAGGTTCAGGAATTCTGGGAGTTGAAGTCCGCCAAGTCATAAAAGGGCCATCATTCTCCACCTCTGTTCTAAATCAATTTCTCCCCAATTTAGTGGCCTCCAGGCCCAGGAAACAACAGCTCCATAATCACAAGTCCACACTCCTCCGCCAACCATGAACAGGGTATTTGAAGATTGTGGGGGATGTGATTTTGAGTCAACACACCTGTAAAAGGGAAGGAAACCAGGCTGTGTGAAAGCTGCAGATTTGGCCTTAGACCCATCAGCTGCCAGCCTGCTGTGATATGATGTCCCTTTCCCATTTTTTGCCCACATTCCTAACAAATGTGTCCTTGTTTTATGACTGTAACTGAGACCAGAATTACAGGTGTAAGTCATTGTGGTTGTTAAGTGGCTTATACATGATTATACCACTCTATAAAGTCTTAGTAAGACCACACCTAGAGTACTGCATCCAGTTTTGTTCACATTATAAAAAAGAAGTTGAGACTGTAGAAAAAATACAGAAGAGCAACCAGGATGATTAGGAGACTGGAGACTAAAACATATGAAGAACTGTTACAGGAACTGGGCTTGGCTAGTCTAGGGAAGAGAAGAACCAGGGGAGACATGATAGCGGTCTTCCAATATTTGAGGGGCTGCTACAGGGAGGAAGGGGTCAAGCTATTTTCTAAGGTGCCTGTAGGCCAGACAAGGAATAATGGATGGAAACTGAACAAGGAGAGATTTAACCTGGAAACAAGAAGAAACTTTCTGACAATGAGAGCTATCAACCAATGGAACAGCTTTCCCTCGGAAGACCTTCAAGAAGAGACCTTCAAGAAGAGATTGGACTGCCATTTGTCAGAAATGGTGTAGGGTCTCCCGCTTGGGCGAGGGGTTGGACTAGATGACCTACAAGGTCCCTTCCAACTCTGATTATCTATTATCTGTTATGACCATACTTGATTGTATATTGTGGCAGTTGCTAAGCCAATGCCACCAAGCATGGTGATTGTTAAGCCAAGGCAGTGATCATTAAGCAAATCCAATTTATCCAACTTTTTTTTTTGCTGGAAAACATCAAAACAAACAAAAGGACATAAGTTTTGATCACGTGACTGCAAGACGCTGCAAATGGCCCCAGCTCCCAAAATATGACCACCAAAGATAAAGGTTTTGTGGCCATCAGAACTTCAAAATCGGGTCATTAAGCCCCTTTGGGGAGGTGGGTGTCTTGTAACTTCAAATGGGCACTGTGACTGGTCATTAAGTGAGGACCACTTGTAGTAGTTACCTCAGAGTTTCTTTCTTTCCAGGGCTACGAGATTCATGTCACTCCTAACGTGAAGCCAGAACCGGAATACATGAAAGACATTATTAAATGCAGCGGTGGAACCGTATTAGCAAGAATGCCGCGGGCCTTTAAGGTGAGTCGGAGTTGCTGATTTGTGGTTTATTACTACACCTTGTTATAAGTTAGGCTGAGAGAGGGTGGCTGGCCTAGAGTCAAGCAGGAAACTTCCATGGCTGAGGAGGAATGCAACCTGGGTCTCCCCACTCCTGGTCCAACCCCTTCACGGTGACCCTGGTTTACTTAATTCCAGGTCATCCTCAACTTATGCCCACAATTGAACCCAATATTTCTATCTCTAAGGGAGACGGTTGTTAAGAGAGTTTTTCCCCCAAACCCTTTATGACCTTCCTTGCCAGAGTGATTTACGAAGTAAATCACTGCAGTTAAGAATAGAATTCTTTATTGGCCAAGTGTGATTGGACACACAAGGAACTTGTCTTGGTGCAAATGCTTTCAGTGTACATAAAAGATACATTCCTCAAGAATCATCAGGTACCACACTAAATAGTCATAGGGTACAATAAGCAATCAAATCATACTAGGATACAGTCCATATAATGGGTGATAAGGAGTGATGAAATTAATAGTAATAGTAGTGCAGACTTTGTAAATAGTTGGACAGTGTTGAGGGAATTATTTGTTTAGCAGAGTGATGGGTGTTTGGGAAAAAACTGTCCTTGTGTCTAGTTGTCCTGGTGTGCAGTGCTCTATAGCGTCGTTTTGAGGGAAGGTGTTGAAACAGTTTATGTCCGGGATGTGAGGGGGTCTCTAAATATTTTCACAGCCCTCTTTTTGACTCGTGCAGTATACAGGTCCTTGATGGAAGACAGGTTGATAGGAATTGTTTTTTCTGCAGTCCTAATTACTCTCTGAAGCCTGTGTCTGTCCTGTTGGGTTGCAGAATCAAATCAGAGTTACAGAGGTGCAGATGACAGACTCAATAATTCCTCTGTAGAACTGGATCGTAAGTTAGTTAACACGGTGAAGTGAACATGGCTTCCCCAATTGACTGCTTATTAGAAGGTGTGACTCCGGAACACTATCACCATTATAAATATGAGGCACTTCCCAAGCATTTAAATTTTGATGCCATGAGTTGCTGACACAGTAGTGTGAAAAAAAGATCACAAGTAACACTTTTTACAGTGCCGCCGTGACTTTGAGCAGTCACTAACTGAATTGTTGTTAGTCGAGGACTACCCCTATCCTAGTTTTCCAGCAGGCAGGCAAATGGAGATGTATTGGGGCTAGAGGTGGTATTCAGTAGGTTCTGACCAGTTCTGGAGAACCGGTAGTGGCAATTTTGAGTAGTTCGGAGAACCCGCATATCCCACCTCTGACTGGTTCTGCCCCCATCTAATTCTCTACCTCTTGAGTCCCAGCTGATCAGCTGGGTCGGTTTTGGTTGCCCTGCACAGGAGAACGGAGCTGGAAAGCAGGTTAGTGGGGTGGGGAGGGAATGGGGATTTTGCAGTAACCTTCCCCTGCCATGCCCACAGAACCGGTAGTAAAAATTTTTGAACCCCAGTGATTGGGGCCATGCAAGAAATGTGCGACTCAACTCTTCGACCGTGAAGGGCAACGATCTGACCATTTTTGTGACCCTATTTCAGGAGAAACGTGTTGTCGTGTCCTGCCCCGAGGACCTGTCGCGCTGCAAGCCAGCTCAGGAGGCAGGAGTCCCCATCACCAACGCGGAGTTCCTCCTGACGGGTATTCTTCAGCAGGCGGTGAACTTGGAGGCTCACCGCCTGGATGGAAGTGGGGGTCTGTCTCCTGCTTCCAGCCCCCTTGTTCCCTCTACCAGGAGCGGCAAGAAGCGGGCAGCAGCCACACGGACGGCCCCAGCTCCCGCCAGCACAGCCAAGAGACGACGCTGATTCCCCCCCGCTGTCCAGGGCAGCACTGCCTTAGCATTGTACATATGGGTTTTTTTTTTTCTCTTTAATATACCTCTGCCAATAAAAGGGGTATGAAAAGACTTGATGGTTTTGGAATGGGGCCTTAGCAGTTGGATTGAAGGAGGGAAAAAAATCCTTTCTCCACCAGGTGTGGTTTAATATTTTTTAGAAATTTTGATTTAAACCGGGGGTGGTGGGGGGAAGGCACATCCAACCCTAGCAGCTTTCAGACCTGTAGACTTCCAACTCCTAGGATTCTCTAGCCAGCCATGCTGGCTGGGGAATTCTGGGAATTGATGTCCACAGGTCTTAAAATAACCAAGATTGGACATCCTTGATTTAAATGATTTAATTTCAGAAATTTAAATGTAATGGACTTATGAAGAGTTTAGGCATCAGTGCCTTCTGATTTACAATTATAGCAACCAAAAGGTAGCCTTCCACCTCTCTTTTTCTGTTAGGGTGACCCGATGGAATCATAATAATGCCAAAATAAACAAATGTGCCCTTAAAAAAAATGGCCAGTTAGCTTGAAAGCTGCTAGTTTTGAAACAGCCTGTCGAAGATTGAATTCCAAAAAAATGGGCAGAACTGGGGAGCAATGCCTAAAAAAACAAACACAGAAGTTATTTTTTTTTATTAAAAAAGTGTTATTTGTATTTTTTTTTAAATAAAATAGGAATTGAGGTAAAAGGTAAAGGTTTCCCTGTCAGTTGTATTAGATTCTAGAGAAACCATGGACCAAATTGCTTCCTTCTTTGGATCTGAGGTAATCACTAGATTAAACCCCCGCTTCAAACATGACCTTGTTTTGATAGGGGTTTAGCCTTTTTTGTTGGGTTTCTAGTTGAGAAGCAAAAATTTCCGACACCAGGTATTAAATTAGAGCAAGGACGTAAGCTTTTCTCACCCCAAATTTTATTTCTGAAGTTCAAGAAGTCTCTGCTATCTTGGGGGTACATTCTTGAGCTCCAGCATTGGATGTTTGGTATAGAACAAAACACCTGGATCCAAAATTCTGTAAAGATACCGTTTTGACTTATTTCAGGTTTTAGTTGGGTGAATTTCATTTTCTGCCTTTCCAACCCCCTTAATAGATGCTTCAGAGCTGCAATCAGGTGTGTGTGTGTGTGTCTTTAGGATGGATTACTCAGCAACATGCAGTGAATTCTTGACTTCGTCTCCCATCAGGATGCATTGGGGAAAATATCTGGATTTTTTTCCTGTATATCAGGTGGAGTGATGGCCCTGCTAAGACTTGCGGACTTCAACTCCCAGAATTCCTGAGCCGGCATTGTTGGTCCAGGAATTCTAGGAGCTGAAATCCACAAGTCATAAAAGGGCCATCATTTCCCACCCTTGCTCTGTAGACTCAACTGGATCTGACCCATTTTTAACATTTCTTTATATCCAGCCTTTATTATTTTTACAAAGGTGTTTAATAATTTTATAAATATCAAATCTATTTTCTTGTTCCTCATCAACTGGGGTCACCAGTCCAGTTTTGGGGGAGTTAGCCTTAGGCAGGCAGACTTTGTAATTCCAAAATGGCGTTAGGTTGGAAAATATGAAAGCTAAACCAAGCAAATCTTATCAGTTTGAAGTTCTATCCCTTGTGTGAAACAACGTCTGTCTCAGGAAACTGAAGTGTGGAGATATACCATAGCCTTTTTCTTATTGAGCTGTCAAGACAATGGACAATTTGAACAACTTTGAAGGCCTCCAAAATTGCTTAGAAACTCGTAAGTTATATTTAATAATCACAGATCTGCTGACTTAAAAGTGGTCAGCAAAATAAGTTTCCATCTGCCAACCGAAGAATTATGTGTCAAATACTTCTAATGAAAAAGTAGGTATACCTGTAGTATAATATTCAAATTGTACGTTTAAAAAAAACAAAAGTCATTGGTGGAACTGGCAGAATCTGAGCATACAGCAGGTTCAGTCTTTTGTGGTTAATTTTAGTCTCTAAATGAGTATTTCTAAAATGTCCTGCCATTGTGGACTTCTAAATCATCATTTGGAAAACGTAAGGACCATCCTAGTAAAAGAAGATTGTGAAACATCAGGGTTTTTGTTCTCCAACTCTTTCATCTGCTATGGACAAAGAAGAGATCTGTGTCCCATATAACAAATAACATGTTTCTTCTGCATATTTGTACGTGCTTGAAATATCAGTGTCTTTCGTCCTGATTTTCCTTACATGCCCTTGACTGAGTAGACAGTAGAAAAAAAATTTAAACAACAAAAAATCACCAAGAACCATGCTGAAGTATAATTTATCTTTTAGTGTAATTCAGTCACCCGAAAGAAAAAGGGGGGGGGGGGCGCGGGAAGACACACAGCTTCATGAAATTGATTGATGAAAACTTACTGAGGCAGGTTAAAAAAAACCCCAGCTGTTTTATTGCTCTCAAAACGAAAGCAGTTTGGAAGACTTGTAAAAGTCTTCAACTAGATACCGGAACATTTTAATTAAACAAGCAGAACTCAATCCATTTTAATCGAAGAGGGATCTAAATCTTTTCCATTATCTACAGGACATGTAGGACGGGAGATCTACAAATAGCAAAGAGAAGTTGTCTATTTTGTGCAATGTCGCCAGTCCATTTTATCTGCCTCCATTTCTTACGTGCCCACTCACAGAATATAATAGGCACGCCTTTGTTGGGAGGCTACAATTGCAATCTTTTCAGTCATTAAGACAGATCTATCTGTGGATTGTCCTTGATTGGATAGATAATCTGGGATGTGGTAAGGTGTTTTTGATGTATTCTTGAAAGATGGAAAAGATCAGAAAGCTAAAGGCTACGACATCCACTGTAAACGAAGAGGAAGAACATTTGGAAAGCTCTGGGACATTCTAGGCCAGTGTTTCCCAACCGTGGCAACATTGAAGATGTGTGGACTTCAACTCCCAGAATTCTCTAGCCAGGCTAGAATTCACCCAGGTTCCCCATCATGCTGTATGCTTATCGTGGGAACTGATAAGAATTTAAGACAGGTTTAAAATAACTGGTCAAACGACTGCTGGTAGAATTTTTTAAAAAATTTTTTTATTTGTTGTTCATGTACAAAGAACGAATTTGCTATCTTTATCATCCTCAAACATTGGACCTTTCCTATAATCCCCACAAGGGACCCCAAAACTTAAGTTCTGTTCAGTTCAATGAACAAAGTCAACCACCGGCAATCTCATACCAACTATGCTAGACTGCTGCTCCTATCATACTATATACGGGTTATCAAACTGGGGGCAATGGTCATTGTAATCCAAACTTCCAGCAGTTTGTTGGGAAGCTCGATCCGTACCAACGTAACAGAAGTGCTATTTTTAACCTTCATGTCCCCACTTCCAACCTCTTAATAATCAGCAATAAAGTCCACAGCTCAGAGGATAAATGTTTCTGCGGCTCTGTTTCCTTCATTTGGAAATTGTCTACGCTCGAGAGTCAACACGTGAGCAGACTGTGATGAATTTTAAAACCAACCAAGCAGAAAGCATTTATCTAGCTGCGTTTTCTTTTTTAAACACGTACGAAAATATCCTGCAAGGCAATCAAGAGTGCAAAGTTTTGCATCTAAAAAGACCTACTGAAATAGTTCTTCCCGAACAGCATTTCTGTTCTTCGGGCTAAGGAATCCTGGGATCACAGTGCCGTCTGGGAGTACCTGCCCAAGAAAGGGGAAAGGAAAAATAAGGCATTTTCAGAATAAAAAAGTAACGTAAATTATGTACGACCGTATTAGTCCATTGGCCAAACCTTCCCATATGCAAGGTCTTCAAAACATGAGGTTTACTTCCACCTCTACTTAGGAAGTGTTTTTGGTAATTTTTGGCCAGAGAAACTGGGACTTGTTGGTGCATCAGGTCTGAGAAGACTTCTGTAGAAGGGACTAAGGCAGTCCTTGACTTACAACCGGTCACACACAGATTGTTCAAAGTTATGATCTACTCTGGGGGCTATTTACAACCCAGACATACAGTTCAGCGGTTGGGGAGCCCCCTGGTGGTCAGATGGTTGAAGTTCAGGTGCTCGGCAACATGACTGCATTTACGACCATTTGCACGACTGTTTTGCAAAGGTTCGGCAGAAAACTGGCACTCATTTCCGTGTTTTGACAAAAACTGAGTCCACAGCAAACCATTCATGTGTTTAACCAAAAAGGTTTGTAAAAGTGGGCCAGTCGCATGACTCACCTGTTTTACAACCATCATGGCAGTCTCCCTTATGGGTCATAAGTCAAGGACTACTTGTTCATTTTCCCATCCCATCTTATTATCTATCATCTCATGTAGGACTGAAGAGAGTAGCACAGGGTCCAGAAACCAGCAGTGCTCTTTTTATGTCTTATTCCATGTAATCTGCCTCCTTTTCTTACGTGCCTCTACATGGGAAGTAAAGGCACGCCTTTGTAGGAGGTAATTTGCAACCAAATCTCACGAATGTTATTTTCTGCTTCAAAACCTCTCACTGAACCTGCTGTTTTGTTTTGTTTTTGGCGGGAAAGGAGATTGTCTGGAGTAAAATATTATCCGCGGGTTCGAACTTGTTTCTCAAATCACTTGTGGGGAGGCCTTCTCCAAAAGGACTGGTCAGGGGGCTTTTGAATCCTTGCTTAATCTCCTTAAGTTGGCTGAAACAGACCATCTTGGCTTTTTTGAGAGTCTACTAGCTCAGTTCTGCTCTTGTTAAAACCCACTCAATGTCTTGTAGCAGGGGTCTCCAACCGACGAAACTTGAAGACTTGTGGACTTTAACTCCCAGAATTCCTCAGCTGAGGAATTCTGGGAGTTGAAATCCACAAGTCTTCAAGTTGCCAAGGTTGGAAACCCCTGTTTTATAGCACGAAAGAACTCCAACTTTCAAACAGTATTTAAGTTCAACATCACCCTAAGCCCTGGTTTGTTGTACCCATCGTTTGTGAGATAAGCCACCAAGACAGAATTCACACATAGCACCAACATACTTTGAATTGTGCCTGCCATCTGGAACATCCCCTCGGAAATGAGGTCAGCTCCAACCCTCCTATGCAAGAGCTTAAAGAGACCTGGCTCTGCCAGTTGACTTGGGTGTGGTCTACCTTCTCATCATATTCCCTCCCTCCCACCTCTTTTAGCTAGGTTGATTTTATAGTATTTATAGCAATAGCATTTAGACATATAGATACCGCTTCACAGTGCTTTTACAGCCCTCTCTAAGCAAGCTTGCAGATTCAGCCTATTGCCCCTAACAATCTGGGTCCTTATTTTACTGACCCCGGAAGGATGGAAGGCTGAGTCAACCATGAGCCTGGTGACACTTGAACTGCCAAACTGCTGGCAATTAGCATAATTAGCCTTCAATACCGCATTCTGACCACTGCACCACCACAGCTGTTATTTATAATATTGTATTTATTATATTATTATAAAAATTAACACGGTATTATCTTTTACTATTGTAAGCTGCCCAGACTTATCCCATGGGCAGCTAATGATTTTTACAAATACATGGAAGTGTGAATCCAATCAGGGATCATCAAATTCTACAGGTAGTCCTCGACTTACGACTGCAACTGAGCCCAAAATTTATCTTAATCGAAACATTTGTTACGTGTCATTTTGCCCCATTTTATGACCTTTCTTGAAACAACTCTTAAGCGAATCACTGCAGTTGGCAAGTTAGTAACCCGGTTGTTAAGTGAACCTGGCTTCCCCATGGATTTTGCTTGTCGGAAGGTCGCAAAAGGGGATCAGTTAACCCCAGGACACAGCAACGGTCATAAGAACCAGTTGCCAAGCATCTGAATTTTGATCACATGACCACAAGGATGCTGCAATGGTTGTCACTTTTTCCAGTGCCACTGTAACTTTGAACAGTTCACTAAATGAACTGTTGTAAGTCAAGGATAAGTGCCTACAACTTATCTTAGGAGAAACAGAATTACCTTCCTGGAAGACTCAGGCAGGACCCCGTAGCACCGTTTTTTCGAAAGGACCAGATGCGGCACAGATCAATCCCAGGAACGCACGAAGGTGTCCCACCTGAGCGGAAGAGAAAATCGAGAACGAAGAATTCTGCCTTGGGAGACAAGGCTGAGGCTGCAATCCAAGCCATGCTTACAAACAAAGGAGCCACCTTTACATCAACCGAAACTTACTTCTGAGTAAGCACCTCTTCTGTTGCTAGTCCCTGGTGTGGATGATGATAACCGTAACATTTCTTGAGGAGAAATTTGGTCTTTTGTCTTCTCCTGGCCTTGTTTAGTGATCAACAGACAACGGACCACTCAGCCCAAGGACATCACTTACCCCATATTCCAACCGTCCAAATTTTGCACGTAGAGAGAGAGAGAGAGCTCCCACGTTTTGCATGCAGCCTGTGAGCGATGAATCTGCTTACTTGTGCAAAGTGAGTGCAGGGAAAACTCGAGGGGCAACTTTCATGTGGATTTTTCCCTCTGAGGAGATTGGAACAGCACCAAAGAGGATTGGTTTGGCCAGGAAGGGTGGCACAGCGTGGGGAGAGAGGCTGGTTGCTGCAACGAATTTTAACAACTGAACAACTGTGCAACAAATTTTAACAACTGGAAAAAAATAATAATGAAAGAAACGAGACAAGAGGCATTCATCAGACAGGACTGGGCACTGCAAAAGGAACGACAAGAGAGCCATGCACGTGAAATGTGCGTGACAGGGCCTGAACCATTCCCAAGGAGGCGGAATGCAAGGAAGTATCACACTGAAAAGCTTGCCTGTAGGATATCGACAGGGCTGGCATGAGGGACACTTAGGCTACACAAAAGTTTCTGAAGCAGGTCCTGAAACGGCTGGGGGAGAAGCAAAGGCGTGAGTTTTGCAGCGCGGGCAAGATGGAAATCGGAAGAACATTTCGACAGGACAGGAAGGAGAAAGACAAAAAGTCAGTGGAGCGGAAAAGAAGCTCGCGTGCCCACTGCCATGTTGGGGGTTAGTGTATACCGAAGTCACGGTGGCAAAGAAAAGTAACCCCAGCCGTAGGTTTCCCCATCATTTTGACCCCCCGGCCCTTTAGCCGGCTCATGAGAAGCACCGGCCAACTTGGGTTAAGAGGGATTTGAGGTAGCGACCTGTTTCATTAAGCTCACGTTCGGGTTAAAAGTTCATAGTTTGAACTCTGCAGATCAGGAAGTGCTAAGTTCCTAATAGGCTGGGAACAGACTCGGTTCATGTGTATGGTCACCTGTAGTAAATTAAAAGTACTAGCAAAATGTCAGGCAGCGAACAAACTCATTCTTCCTTCCTAACAGGTTTCAATTTTGCAATGCCATCTAGCAGTGATGGCGAACCTCTTTTGGCACCGAGCGCCCAAACCAAAACATACATGTGCGTGTGCACCCGAAGACCAGTTGGCCGGTGCAGGCATGCCTGTTTTTTGGGCATCTGGGGGGGCCATTTTCAGGAAACCAAGCTACACATTGCCAGCACTTCCCATGTCAAGTCTCATTTTCAGTAAATAGCTCCTAAAAAGCCTACTCTAGTTACCAAAAAGACAAACTGGAATGAAAAATATTTCACAAAGCAAAGCATACACAAGAAAACGAAAGTCTTGTGTAACCTCAAGCGTCCCAGTCTTGTCAAATTACGGTTGCCAAGGCTACATGAAGGCAATCCCAAAGATGATTCTCCTATAAATATGTGGTTGTGAGATACATTTGTATAAACTAGAGTACCTGTATAACCTCCCTATATATTGTAACTGGACAGAATTAAAATAAACTAATCCTCCACTTGCATGTACCAACCAGTCTCATGGATTAGAAGCACACTTACATCATGTTTTTACTCAATTAACCTAATTTTCCGAATAAGGCAATACAGATGCCAGCTTGGACCTGACCAAAAGGCCATACTACACTTTTGTTTTGTGATTCTATGCACTGTATGTCTGGGTTTATATAGTGGTAAGCTATAACCTGGTTAGTTTGTTTTGGGTATATATTGTCTGGTTTGAAAGAGTTGTGTTTATCAACTCAGTGTGATGTGTTATCCAGGCTGATGTGAGAATTGCCCCAAACCAAAATCTGTCTCCCTGAGCATCTTGGGATTACAATTTCTATTTGGCAACATCCATGTATATTAAAGAACATGTATCAAAGGAATCATACTTTAATTTGTTTGATGTCACTAAGTTGGGCTCAACTCATAGGACTATATAGATCAGGGGCCTTCAAACTTGACAGCTTTAAGACTTGTGGACTTCCACTCCCAGAATTCCTCCTCCTATCATGTTAGCTCAGGAATTCTGGGAGTGGAAGTCCACAAGTCTTAAAGCTGTCAAGTTTGAACACCCTTGCTATAAACAAATACTTGCCATTTTGACAGGAATATTACTGCCACTTGTATTTGAGTGGTGTAGTAGCCTAGAGGTGGAGTTCTTGCCTCACAAATCAGGAGGCTGTGAGTTTGATCCTACATAGAGGCAGATATTTCTCTCTCTGGGCACTTATATCTGCTGAATATAACTCCGTATTAGCAACAGAAAGGGCATCCGGCCAGTAAACACTCAGCTCCATTCTGTAGCCCAAACTCCACCCCGCAAGGGATTATGGGCTCATTAAAAGACAATGATGATTACTGCCACTTCTTTCTTTCAAGGACACAGAAGTAATTCCTGATCCTGTCTATCAACCCTATCCACTTCTCCACTTCTTTCAACCTTGCTGAACTTAATAATTTCAACTTCCTACCTCTTGCATCCAAGTTATGACCGTCATCTGACATATTGTGCATCACCTCAAAAACAGTTAGGTTTTAACTAAGCAGTTTTTCTTGCAATCTACACTACTGTCAGTAATTCTTTCCCAAGCCATAATTTGAAAGCACTGATCTTTTCAGTACTCATCTTCCAAATTCATACATTACCCCTTTGAAAAGCCACTGCTATAATTATTCTGATATTTGTTGTCATAGGAGCGTGTTATCCTTTCATAACTTTGCCACCTCTTTGTTTTTAAGCTCCTTTTCACTTCTCCAGCTCACCATCCATCTTTATCCACTCTTGGGTCCAAGAACCTAAAGTTACCAACGCTGAGCCATAAGACCATTAAGGTCGACAGTTTGAAACCCAAGAGAGCGAACCACGTGATGGAATGAGTTCCTGTCATTCACTCCTGCTCCTGTCCACCTAGCAGTTCAAAAGCAAATGCAAGTAGATGAATAGGTACCACTTCGGTGGGCACACGAAATGGAGCCTCCTCAGACTGCGGTTGGTGTCACCAGTTAATCCTTTCAACCTGGAAGTGCCTTAGTAGGTGCTCCAAACACAAATTCTGACTTCAAGAATCCTGCTTCACGTTATTTCTGATGTTTTCAACATTGAAAATATTTTAATGTTTTACTTTAAACTAAAAAAAAAAAAAGTAATTTTTCATTGTTGCTTTTTCCCCCAACATGAAAGCTTCCAGTTTTTCTTTTTTCCCCAGTTTTAACATCTGCAGTGTTGATCTAACTGTTCTGATCCCAGAATACAAATGCTGACATGAACAACAATGAACGTTCTTCTGGTTCTAATAATATACTCCAAGACTAATAATAGTTCACTCCAAGACTAATAATAGTTCATTGATAACGAGAGCTCAGGGTGGAATACAACTAAACTCCAGAGAGAACATTCTTTATACTAGGACATTTTTCACAAGCTACTCTCTCTCTCAACCCAAGGACTGAGTCTTGGGACACCTTAGACCAGATATTCATGCCCTAGTAGTCTTTTATAAACACGCCTTCCAGATATAGAGCAGCGAGATGCTTAAGATTTTTCACCCCTCCTGATTCCAGCAGGAATTTTATCAACCCATCTGCAATAGTTGCTTACAGTCTGTAGGGGTTTATATTGTACACAAATCTCACTAGATGTACTCAAAGGTCAGCAAACCCCCACCATAAACATATATCCGTGATGGCGAACCTATGGCACACGTGCCCCAAGTGGCACGCAGAGCCATTTGTGCTGGCACACGAGCCGCAGGCTAACGTACCTCACTGTGCATGTGTGTTCCTCACAGCTGATTTTTTTTCTGGTTGGTTTGAGGCCTTGTTCAGCCTCTCAGAGGCTTGGAAAAAGTCTCTGCAAGGCTTTTCAGGCCAAATTATAGGCCCGTTTTGTCACTTCTGGTATTACAGGAAGTGATGAAACGGGCCTATAATTCATCCTGAAAAGCCTTGCAGAGACTTTTTCCAAGCCTCTGGGAGGCCAAAAAAGGCCTCAAACCACCCAAAAAATCAGCTGTGAGGCACAGGGATTGCACGCGCATGTGCCGAGGGGGAAGGGCGCATTGCATTCTGGGGGTTGGCCCACGAGTGCGTGCAATTTTTGGCACAGGAGCCCCAAAAGGTTAGCTACCTCTGACATATATCAAGCAGAATTCGCCATAGGAAGCTGGTGAACATCATTCATAAAGTTCGGTTAAAAAACAAATAAAACTCTCTACAACAAACAAGTAATGGATGGAAACTTATCAAGGAGAGAAGCAACCCAGAACTAAGGAGAAATATCCTGACAGTGAGAACAATTAACCAGTGGAACAGCTTGCCTCCAGAAGTTGTGAATGCTCCAACACTGAAAGTTTTGAAGTAAGAGATTGGACAGCCACCTGTCTGAAATGCTTGAGAAGCGGGTTGGGCTAGAAGACCTCCAAAGTCCCTTCCACCTCAAATTATCCTATATTCTTGAATGTGCACCTGTGCTTTCAAGTCAGTGTTGACTCCTAGCAACTGCCTGAAAAGTACAGGTAGTCCTCAACTTATGACCACAACTGAGCCCAAAATATATGTTGCTAAGTGAGAAATTCCTTAAGTGAGTTTTGCCCCGTTTCACGACTTTTCTTGCCACGCCTGTTAAGTGAATCACTGCCGTTGTTAAATTTGTAATGTGGTTGTGAATTGTAGCCGGCTTCCCCATTGATTTTGCTTGTCAGAAGGTCACACAAAGTGATCACATGACCCCAGGACAGGGCAAGCTTCATAAATATCTGGATTTTGATCACGTGACCATGGGGAATAAATGCAGTGGTCAATAGTGGGGGAAAATGGTCACAAGTCACTGTTTCAGTGCTGTTCTAACTTCCAACAGTCACAAAGTGAACTGTTGTAAGCTGAGGATTACCTGTACATAAGTATCAAACTACTCCACGTTTGTTTGTTTTTCAATCATGATTTTGGCAGCCGCTTGCCCTGCAGATCAGATACTGCACAAGAATTCTCAGTGTTAAGGCTGGGCATGTTGTGAATTTGGGGAGAAGGAGCTCAAGTCAAGCAAGGTATTCATTAATACCACTCTATAAAGCCTTAATAAGATCACGCCTAGAGTACTGCATCCAGTTTTGGTCACCACACTATAAAAAAGATGTTGAGACTCTAGAAAAAGTGCAGAGAAGAGCAACCAGGATGATTAGGAGACTGGAGTCTAAAACACTGAAGAACGGTTACAGGAACTGGGCTTGGCTAGTCTAGTGAAGAGAAGGACCAGGGGAGACAGGAGAACCATCTTCCAATATTTGAGGGGCTGCCACAGGGAGGAAGGGGTCAAGCTATTTTCTAAAGCACCCGAAGGCCAGACAAGGAACAATGGATAGAAGCTGAACAAAGAGAGATTTAACCTGGAAATAAGGAGAAACTTTCTGACAGTGAGAACAATCAACCAATGGAACAGCTTTCCCTCGGAAGTTGTAGGAGAGCCATCACTTGAGACCTTCAAGAAGAGACTGAACTCCCATCTGTCAGAAATGGTGTAGGGTCTCCTGCTTGGGCGGGGGTTGGACTAGATGACCTACAAAGACCCTTCCAACTGTTAAATCTGCTATTTCATAGATTTGCAGGGCTATAAGACAAGAGTCTTCCCCGAGTTGCAAGGACATCAAGAGAATGTGTGTTCAAGCTAAAATAAAAAAATAAAATAAAATAATAATAAAATAAAATAAAATAATAAATTCTAGGCACGTTTGGTCCTCTGCATTAAGGACCATCCCCTGCCTCTTTTAAACATCACGCGCCACGATGCAGAGGGCATCGGGTGACAGCAACGCCACCTTCGGGGGGGGAGGGGGAGGAAAGAAGCTCTCGGCAATCATCGTTCTGTCCTCTTAAATCCAGATCCTGACTCAATCAAGGCGCTGGACTACCGATCCCATCATCCCCCCCCCCGCCAGAGGACCAGGACAGCCTCTCCCCCAAACAGATCTTTAGAAGTGCCGCCTGGAGGGGATGGGAGTTGGAATCCCCCCACCTCGGGGCAGCCGACGCGGATGGAGCTTACCCGGCTTTGTTGCACCGCTTGCTCCCAAGACAGCCGGAGCACATTGCAAAGACTTCGGGGGAAAGAGCAGCAGCCGGTCTGCCCGGTTGAACGAGCCTCCCCGTGCGAGCAAGGTTTACGGAGAAGCCCGGCGCTCGCCTTCCCCTAAATGGCCTGAACGCCCGTCCCGAGGACTCGCTTGCCCGCCGAGCCCCGGACACGCTCCGCCGAGGCGATGCCAACGGATGCAACCCACCCGCCGGTTTTCCACGATCTCCGCAGCCCAGCTCGCCCGGCGCCCACGCAAAGCCTGCTGGGATTGCGCGCCTGGACCCGAATTTCCTCCCGTCTTCCTCTCATTGGCTGGACGCGCCAACCTCGCTCAGTGGCTCTCCCCGAGTTCGGAGGGCGGGGCGAGGGGCGGAGCCTGTGGCCTGCGAGTCTGTAGTTTCCGCAGTGAGGTTGTTCCGTGAATGCGAAATCAGGGTGGGTTTTTTTTTTAATTTTTTATTTATTTTATTTTGTCAAGCGATTATTAGGTAACAGGTATAAGTATAAACATGGTTATGAATACATGAAATGGATACGAATAAGAAAAAAAAAGAAACAATAGGACAGGGACGGTAGGCACGTTGGTGCGCTTATGCACGTTGTTGTTGTATTGGGAGAAATTAAGAGAATTAACAAGGGAAACAAAAAAGGAGGCGCAAAGGATAAACGAAATGCAGGGTTTTTTTACAGGTTAAAAATATTTAATAATTTTTTTTTATTAAAAATGAAAACAACAATCAAATTATGAAGGTCTCGAAAAGGAGATCTCAGGTGTAAAACGTTCTCTTCAAATGTGAAACTAAGTATTAAAATAACTAATTCAGAATAAGCAAGGAGAAAGGAAACAT
Organism: Pseudonaja textilis; assembly: GCF_900518735.1. The sequence goes on along the minus strand of NW_020769445.1, from coordinate 198,719 downwards.
TGGAACTAAATATACATAAATTTGGATTATAAGCAATAGCAAAACCCAATTACCTTTTTGCTTTAGATAATATTTGCCTTATTTGCATCTGTCCTGAAAAATATCCAAATTTTAATAATTTTTATTTTAATTGCTTAAGTTTTATGGAAACTAACAAAAGAGCCAAAGAAACAGGAGGCATCACAATAGGGTTTAGAATCATCTAAATGACTCAAATAGTTACCAGCGTTTTCTTTAATTTAAATCAAAGCTAAAGAAACTTAAGAATCTTAATGTTTGCATATCTCCCAAAGACTCACTCTGATGATTCCTGGAAATAACATTGGTTTTCTCCCAAACACACAAATAGATCCCAATTCGAATTAAGGAGAAAAAGAATTTTCTCCCAGAACCAGGAAAATTTAGAAATCCCATCAATTACGTATTTTTACCTATGGGAAATGCAGTTTTATTATACCATCTTCGCTGCCTCAACCTCATGGCAGGGAAGCAAAATTGGACTATTTAGGTTATTGATTGAATAACTATATGGATCAGGCATCATGACACTGAGTGACTCACAATTAAAACAGGATTAAAAAACCAAAAATTAAAAATAAAAGCAGCAGTGGAAAAGATTCGCAACCACTCAAATTAGCCGTGAGATGGGATCACCTGAATGTATCAGTGCCCTTATAGCAAGGGTCTTCAAACTTGGCAAGTTTAAGACTTGTGGACTTCAACTTCCAGAATTCCTGAGCTGACATGACGAGGAAGAATTCTGGGAATTGAAGTCCACAAGTCTTGAAGACACCTTATAGTAATACAGATAATCCTTGACTTACAACAGCGTAGTTACAACGGCACTGAAAAAAGGGTCTTATGACTGTTTCACATTTACGATGGTTGCAGCATCCCTATGGTCACAAGATCAAAGTTCAGATGCTTGGCAACTGGTTCATATTCATGGCAATTGCAATGTCCTGGGGTCATGAATGAATGAATGAATGAATTCTTTATTGACCAAGTGTGATTAGGCACACAAGAAATTTGTCTTGGTGCATATGCACTCAGTGTACATAGAAGGAAAAGATGCATTCATCAAGAATCATAAAATACAACACTTAATATAGTCATTGTCAACTCATAAAACATTCCTATGCCTGTTTTAGTAGTTGTCTTTTAAAAAAAGGGGGGGGTGGAATCTGGAAGAACAGTGCAGCAGTTTGAAAGCGAAAGTACATTCCATCTCTTATCTTTAAAAGATTGTAACTAAAATACCAGAGCTTTTGCCTGGAATATATTTAATTGGAGAATGTGAATGATGACACCCGGCCTGTGAACGTGCTCAGTTGGAGAATCTGGTTTATGAGACACTCGGGGGAGGGATGGGGGGAAACAGGCTCACAGGTGACTGTAAATTATGTATGCCAGAGTTGGCTTCATACAGGGCAGTGCAGGTATGTCGCCTCTAATAAATCATTTGAAGCTTTTTGAAGTTTGGCTCGAGATTCATGATTTAATGAGGGCAATTGCTGGAATCCTGACAGTCATAGGGTACAAATAGGCAATCAAATCATATTAGGAAACAGTCATTTGATCACCTTTTGTGAACTTCTGACAAGCAAAGTCAATGAGGAAGCCACTTAACAGCCGGCTTACTAACTTAACAACTGCAGCTTAACAATCGTGGCAAGAAAGGTCATAAAATGGAGCAAAACTCACTTAACAAATGTCTCACTGAACAACAGACATTTTGGGCACAATTGAGTGGTCAAGGATTTGCTGTAGTGATTTCATAGTACGATAGAAGGTAAGAAACGTACTAGTGATTGTTTCTCCTTCCAAAGTAATTGGGATTTGGGCAATATATGTATTTAATAAATTATTAATATACTCTCTCTGGGGGCTCCTTTATAAGAAGCTATGTTAATACATCAGACAAGTTTAAATAGAAATGACATTGCAACAGGACACACTGCACACACTCTGTGTGTGTGTGTGTGTGTGTGTATACATGGCGTCCAGCTTTCCCTAATGGCTTTCCCATTGACTTTACTTATTGGAGCCCATCTGGAAAGGTCACAAATGATGATGATGTGATTGCAAGATGTGGCAACTGTCATATGTTCAAGCCAGTTTCCAAGGCCCCGTTTGTGATTTATGTACTGGGGGGATGCTGCAATGGTTGGGAGTGCGAGAACCAGTCTTCAGTCCCTTTTTTTCAGTGCCATGCCTTTAGAAAATGTATCTGCTTTCTTACATTTTATTCTTTCAGAAATAGATTGCATTTTGAGTTTTTGATCATCTCTCTCCTCTTTAGATTAGAACAATGTTAGCTGGCTGGGGAATTCTGGGAGTTGAAGTCCACTTACTTTCAAGCTGCCAAGGTTGAGAAACATTGCATTAGAGCAGGGGTCTTCAAACTTGTCAGCTTTTAAGACTTGTGGACTTCAGCTCCCAGAATTCCTCCTCCAGTCATGTTAGCTCAGGAATTCTGGGAGTGGAAGTCCACAAGTCTTAAACTTGCCAAGTTTGAAGACCCTTGCATTAGAGGGACTTAGAAATCATTCAGTCGCCATTGTGTTGTAGGAAGTTAGCACCCACCCCTCCTAAAAAATTGAAATATCCTGGGAAATATTAAAAAGGCAGAATATTTCCCCTAAAAAAGAGTAGAAACTCAGAAGCAGAAACTCACCTCAGAGAGGCAGAAATTCAGCCTCCCCCCTTTTCTAATAGGTCATTAAAGGCCTAGGCCAGAGTATTCTACATAATAAAGGCCTCTACCCATCTCACCACCTGGCCTGGGAAGATTGTATCAGCCAACACTCAGGTGAAGCCTACAGGTCCAGGCAAAGCCTACATAGTTAGTTAAGACCCCCCACCCCGGGAGTCTGACAGCCAATGGGATACATTTCTTGCCCAGGAACAGGAAATACTGAGGTGGAGGCGAACAGAGGGTATATAAGGGTTTCTCAGCATCTTGGCCCTCCCCTCTCTTTTCACCTTGAAGCATCATCCTTTTCACTTTGGAGGTCCAAGCCATGTGGTCCTGTCCACTGTTAAACCATCTTTCCAAACAGCCTCCATGTTTCCAGTGTCTTTTCCCCCCATTTGCAACTGAACCCAGAAGGATAATTCTTCCAACAGTGCTTATCGAAACAATTTTCGATAAGCTTTTCCCAAGACAGATTCATTCTCTTAAAATCGGATTCTCAACTTTGGCTAAAACCAACGCCTACTTTCTTAATACCCACCCTCCCTCTCTCTCCCCTTCCCCATTTTGGAAAGCTAAGGATTAGAGAAACCATCTCTTTGTAGGGAACCTCACGTGACATCCCTTAGCAACCCAAATTCCAACATTCTGCATTTCTTTCCTTTGTTTGCAGGGTTGCGCCCCTTTCCCTTTTACCCCCACTGTTGGCAATTTTTTAAAAATCCCTTCACAGTCTTGTTTTTCTTTTTCTTCTCATTTCCTTTGTCCTACATTTCAGCTGCACCAGCTGCACCGGCTTTCAAATTTTGCTACTGCTTCAATAATCCTTCAAAGGGACATATTAAAAACTGTCTAGACAAAGAGAGGGCTGGTGGGATGTATCAAAATTGCTAACGTTTCCAGATCTAAGTCTTTTTTTCCCATTGCCATTTTGTTTATTTTTTTTTCTTCTTGGAACCTACGAGGTTAACTTTTTCCACAAGTGTATGGACTACTCAGTTGAATCTTGTCTTCTAATTAATTATATTCAAATCGATAGAGAGATAGACTTGCAACCCTCTCTCTTTTGAGATAATTTTATTATTATGGTTCAATGCACAGGCAGCCAGATGTTTAGACTGGATTTGTCATTTTTATCCGTCTTCCTTTCCAAAGACCTGGGATAGGCAAATGTTGTTTGTTTGAGGGTGCTAAAGATTATTATTATTATCAGCTTTTATTTAATAAATTTATATAGCCTCTCAATTCACACATAGGTGACTCGCAGGTGGCTGAAAACATTTTAAAATCCCTTCTAAAATAAACCCATATATAACACTCCAGAATGGCATTGTTTTCCATTCTTCAACAGCTTCCAATATCTAAGGAAAAGGGGGTTAATCTGTTTTCCAACGACAAGAAGCAATGGATAGAAACTAATCAAGGAGAGAAGCAACCTAGAGTTAAGGAGAAATTTCCAGATAGCAAGAACAAATTAGTGGAATAGCTTGCCTTCAGAAATTGTGAATGCCCCATCACGGGAGATTTTTAAGAAGAGATTGGACAGCCATTTGACTGAAATGGTGTAGGGTCTACTTCTAGAGATTGGTGGACTAGAAACCTCCAAAGGTCTCTTCCAACTCTGTTGTTCTGTAACTTTAAAAATATTTCAAAGTTGCAAATTCTGATCTGGAAATAAGTATCATTCAACTTACAGAGGCTCCCTTTTGAGATGATCTGTACAGGATTGCACGATGAAACAACGAGAATAACAAGAGTTGTTCACTAAATACTTAAAAGTTGCTGGTCCAGGAAGGGAAAACTCTTAGTGCATCTAATGGTCTTTAAGAAAAAAAATCACAACAATGTGGTAGAAATGTAGAAACTTTTGTGAATAGAGAATGGCAAAGATAAGCTCCCTTGGCTGACAAAGCCCAATCTTTGATCCTAATTAGTTTGTCATATTGCAAATGATTACTGATGATTTTTGGCCACCTGACCAATTTCACATGGATGTAAGAGTTCCACGGGATATGCTGGTACTAAGCTGTAAGGAGTTTTATAGATTGGACAACTCACTCTAGAGATTTATTTCATTGATCAAGTTTCTACATCACTCATCTCCTCTAAGTGACTGTGGGCAGTTTACAAATAAGATACCAGACTCTAACAAATGCGGATACCTAGGCAGAGTTTTTTTTAAGTCTTTGGTATGCGTATAGAATAAATGAATCTTTTAACACTACTTCCTGTATTCATTCATGAAAACCTTCTCACCATAATAGGTAGAGACCTATTAACTGCATCCTTGATTGCCTTATATTACATGTTTTTTCATATTGCGTATGAACACACAAACTTTTCAAGATTTGAACTGGAGGACTAAAAGACTATAAGAGAGAAAGGGTTGTGTGCATTTCTGTGTGTGTTAATTTAAAGAAATAGCATGACATACTCCACTAGGGGTCGCCCTAGGGTCTTTTTTCCCCCCATTTCTGTTATCTCATTAATACATGCCCCTTTCAGTCCTGACATATGACATAATGTTGAGTTACAGTAACCTTCTAGTTTCCCGCTTTCGCCACTCTTTCTTCCAGTTCAGAATGACTAGCCTCATCTCAGTGTTGCCTCTCGCTGTATGTAGTTGCACCCTAAGCAGAGGAAGACAGCTGTTTAAAAGCAAATAGACCAGAACTTCATAAATTTATCTACGCTTTGTCCTTTTTTCCATAGAATACGGATAGGAAATCTACACCTCCAAGGATATTGGTGAACTACAACTCAGAGCATCTGTTTCATCATATGGAGGTTGCCCAATTGCCTTGGAAGTTCTGAGTAGGATTAAGTAGCTGTCATGGTCTTCGGAGCACCGAAATCAACTCAGATTTCACTCCCCAGCTGGCCCAGTATTGTGACTCAGTGTTGAAACAGCTGTTTTTGGTTGACTTGTTCAAACTCTGACCCAAAGTACCTCATGGCCCTTTACAGCTTCTGTTAGTCACTGGGATCTGAGAGAAGGGTAAAAGAATGGGAGACCCTTCCGCCGTAGAACAGGTGTGCACATTTCCAGTATATTGCCTAACCATCATCCACTAAATTTGCTCTCTTTTCTTGGAGAAAGAGGATGGGTGTGTAATAGCAACCCATTCCAGCTAATTGTACTGTGGTATTTTGAGATTGGAACCAAATCGCCTTCTTTCTTTCGGAATGGACCAGGGAGCTGTTATGACGTGGCAAAAGATGACTATAAAATCAGGATGAGGGGCGGAAGATTTCCTTTTCCTTTCTCAGAACGAAATAAGGATTTGGATAGTCTTTCCAGCTTACGAAATCTAAGTCTAATTTAGCTTGCAGGATTGCTGAGAAAGTTAAATGGAGGAGGAATCGGAAATGTTATCCTAAAGTCTTCAGAAGTAAAAAAAAATTAAATACTTGGCTTAGGTTAGATTTGTTGAAATCAATGAATCTCAGTAGCCGTAAGTGCTTTGAGAGTGATTAAATATGATTTTACTTGGTATACTCCTAAGTTGGGTTCCTCATTGTAAGAACTAAAACTAGGATCAGTCAGTAGGGCTGACTGACCTGCTTAAGAATATATAATTATCCTATGGAATTCATGATGGATATTAAATTATGTGGTTGTTAAAAATATTATAAGTAGTCCACTATTTGCTTAGTGACAGTTTGAAGTGACAACAGTGTGAAACAACTATCACAACATCCCTGTTATGTGATCAAAATTTGGGCTTTTGGCAACTGGCACATATTTTAGACTTTAGGCTACAAAGGGCCTTAGTTATCCACCCCTCAGTTAGAGTGTTTATGATTTTTTTTAATTGATTTATATCCCACCTTTATTATTTTTACAAATAAGGCAGTGAACACCTTCCTGATCCTATTTTCCCCACAATAATCACTCTGTGGCATGGGTTGGGCTGTGTGTGAGAGAGAGACTTACCCCAAATCACCCCATTAGCTTTCATGGTTAAGATGGGACTTGAACTCATAGTCTTCTTTGATGCCTTAACTGTAAGACCAGGGATATCAAATTCGCGGCCCATGGGCTAGATGCATCACGTGCTGGTTTCACCCCTGACCAGTTTAGTGAAGAGGAAAAAAGTCCTGATATGTCATGTGATGCTGCCGTGATGACACGAGTTTGACACCCCTGTGCTAGACCAAACTGGCTCTCATTACGTGACAACATTTGGGTTAGTCAGAAGGCACTATGTGATGGGAATGCCATCACTTAAGACTTTCAAGAAGAGATTGGACTCCCATCTGTCAGAAATGGTGTAGGGTCTCCCGCTTGGGCAGGAGGTTGGACTAGATGACCTACAAGGTCCCTTCCAACTCTGATTATTATCTGGCACATCCATGCAGCTTGCCTCCATATGGTCATCTGATTTCAGTTATTTGTAGCCTGCTATCATTGTTCTTCTTATCTTCTGTAGGCTGCTGGAGTTCTTCAAAATATTCCGAATATAGATTCCATTTCCCTGGTTTGACGGCCAAAATAGTTCATTTCACAAGCAAAGTGTTCAGTTTAAGGTATGTACTATTTTATGAGTGCACAGGAATTTGGCTGGATGCCCCTGGAAACAGACTGCTGGTCAAGATGGACCTTGATTTGATCTACTTGGGCAGTTTTTATGCGTAATTGCTATAACTGAGAACATGTTGTCACATGTTTCCTAGTTAAAACGTTTTGCTTTGGTCTTAAGTTCCTGAAAGAGAGGATTCATTCTGTCCAAATTCCCAGCAATGATATGGGTTAAATGATGTGTGGTCATCCCCCTTCCTTTTCTTAGTGTTATATTTTAAATTTCTGTAATGGGAAGCCCACGGCCTGCTCATTCACGATTGCCATAAAACCAGTTATTATTTTAATTATGACCAATGATAAACAATTTCAATTTATTCCTCGTGTTTGCATTTTATGTTCAATCAGATAGAAACAAGAGAGACAAATGACTCCGTTTTAACCACACGAATATTCAGCACAAATATTCTCAAACATTTTTCAATGTTTGTTTGTACAAAATGCTAAGCCATCAATTATGTAATCATGCTTTATAGTATTCATTAAAGGCCATTGTTTGACTGGGTCTGTAGAGTACATTAAGTCATAAGCTATGATTATCAAATTACAGTGGATAGGTTCATGCAAGTTGCTAAACCAAAATCAAACAAACTGCCACCCAGAGCTATTTTCAGAGTTCATTTTTCAAAGTGAAATGGGTAGCATAGTAGAATGAATGAATGAATGAATCAATCAACCAACCAATTAATCAACCAATCAACAATCAATGTTTTATGTGATGTGTGAACTCAATCTCTGAGTCGATTCAATAAGCCATCTAATGCAGACTTTCTTTCTTTCTTTCTTTCACCTGTGTGAACATAGCCATTATAGGTTAGTCTGTAAACTCTGGTTAAGCAAAGCATAACCTTTGCTCTATGAATTATGAATCTAGACATTATCTAGCATGGACAGGTATCAATATTTTCCCTAGATATCATCCATATCACATGTAATATGTGCTTTCTGTCCTGCCTTCAGTTGTGTCTTCACAGCAACTCCTGTGGGACTGAAAAATAATAATCAGAGATTTCATTCCTGTAAATAAACTTTTTAGTATTTTATTAACATTCCCTGGTGCGTGAAACCATTAAGTACATGGTGGTCCTACCAGCTCAAAAGGGTGGAGTTGTAGTTTGCCATCTCTGGAAGGCCCCTGTTGGCATGGTTGTTGTAGTTTAACCTTAGACTGTCTACTATTGACCTCACCCCTTTCCTAAGAGGTCTGTAGGGGGCGTGCATAAGCGCACCAACGTGCCTACTGTCCCTGTCCTATTGTTTCTTTTATTTTTCTTTTATTTTTCTTATATGTACTCATTTCATGTATTCATAATTATGTATACACTTTTACTTATCTCGTAAACAATTGACAAATAAATAAATAAATAAATAAAATAAAATAAAATAAATAGTTCACTTGATCCCAGGACCTCCAGACAGCAAACACTGCGGGAGTGCTTTTATTATCAGCATTTGTGCATTTTTCCTGCAAAGCTTTGGGCCTTTGGTAAACCATTAACCTGTTTTCTTCTTGGAACCCTGCCATGACTTTGGGTTGCTGCAGAGAATTTTTCTCCTACTTCCTGTTGTGCTGGAGTGAGTTTAACCACTGGTGGGCTGTTAACTTCCCTTCTCTAGCCAGTTGACTTCTTAAACTAACCAGGGCCAGGTATGATTGATACATGGATGGGAGAATGATAGACGAGAGTGGGAAATAGTTAATCGGCCAGCAAACTGTCTTTTATATGGGGAGGTGGGAAAGACAGAGAGAGAGACAGAGACAAAGAATGAGGGAGGGATGGAAGGAGGGAGAAAGGAAGAAAAAGGAAGAGAAGGAAGAAACGAACAAGGAAGAATAAAGGAAGGAAGGAAGGAAGGAAGGAAGGACATGTTCCAGAGAGTAGCTTTATGTGCTTGTGACGAAATTCAGGATTTGTCTGGCTAAGATGAGAGTATTTCCATTGTTAAATAGGTCTTAGGAAATGGAACGAGAAAAAAAGGGTCTTTTATGTTTAAAGAATGAATCATATTGTGCTTAGATTTAAATATGTACCAAATACAAACAATAATAATGGTAATTTCTTCAATATAATAAGCAGGCATGGTACTTCAAATGGCCTTTTTGTATTTTAATCATAATTACAGTCTATTTATAGATTTCTCCCTCCTTTCTCCTATCTGGTTCTTTGCTTTTTTCTCCCCTTTATAGGATGTCTTTGAAGTTAGCCAGCTTTGATTTATTTAGAAGCTTTTTAGTCAAACTTGTGGCATTGGTCAATAAAGCAATGTAGAACATCAGATGATTCAGAACTATAAATCTATACAGGAAAGCATTTAATGCACATACAAATATGTATTGATCCGCTGATGAGGCGGTCTTGCTACATCAATCCCACAGGGATGAAGCAAAGCACTACTCTGTGAACAATTGTGGTCAACAATCCCCATTCAAACTGGAACGAAAGATGCACAGTACTGAAACGAAGGACAATAAACAGCCAGAACACATATACCATATCGTAAACATTTCATTTAGGAAATATGTACTCCATCAACCAAGCCATGTCCTCCAAATGGTTAAAATTTAGTGGGTGTGAGTGTGTCGGTATATTGAAGTAAGTCTTTTTTTTTTAAAAAAAATCTTAGACTGGGTAGAACAGTATTTCTCAACCTTGGCCACTTTAAGATGGGTGGACTTCAACTCCCAGCATTCCCCAGCCTGCTGGCCTAGGAATTGTGGGAGTTGAAGTCCATCCATCTTAAAGTGGCCAAGGTTGAGAAACACTGGATTAGAGTGTGAACAACCCCAAATTATTCACAGAGCTACCATGGGTAAGTAGTAGGGCTTCATTCTTGGTCCTTCACCCCCTCCTAAACCAATACCTTCAGCACTACCACACCTTGGCTCTTGTGCTGAGGTAGATGGACTGGCCCAAGATTTTCGTAGCTGAGGGGGGAATTGAAACCATTTTAATCCGGCACTTTGAATACATCACACGATTATCGCCTCTCTGAGGCACGTAGATCATCTTGGCTCTATGTTTAGGTGGCTCATTTTTATTGCGGTGTAGGAAGTTATCACCCACCCCTCTCCTAGAAAAAATGAAATATCCTAGGAAATATTAAAAAAGGAGAGTATTTCCCCTAAAAAAAGAGTAGAAAGTAAGAGGCAGAAACTCACCTCAGAAGCAGAAGCTCACCCCCACCTCTGTTATAATGGGTGGGCCATTAAGGCCTGGGCCAGAATATTTTACATAACAAAGATCTCCAGCTGGAACTATAGGAATTGCCTAAAGCCTTTTCATTACATCATCATCCAGCAAGGCTCAATCAAACCTGGGACTCAGGGCAGCCTACAGAGTTGCCCCTGCATGGCCCCATGGGAGTCCCGACAACCAGTCAGAATACAAGCTCCAATTCAAATCCCAACAGAGGGTATAAAACCCAGGCACTCTCAACATATCAGCCCTTCCTTCTTTTCCTTCATCTTGAAGCACGTGATCGTCCTTCTTTTTACTTTGGAGCTCCAAGCCGTGTGGTCCTCTCCACCATTAAATCATCTTTCCAAACAGCCTCCATGTTTCCAGTGTCTTTTTCCCCACTTGGAACTGAACCCAGAAGGATAATTCTTCCATTTCCAGCAATTCGGATTCATGTTAGGAGACATTTTCGCTATTCTCAAGGGTGAGAGATGCCATCTATAAAACATTTTATAGGCATTTTCTTTATATGCTGCTGATCTTGTAATTGTATTATTCCTTGTCCAAACCTTTTCCCATTCTAATAATGTAATGCTACGTCCTATGTTTCTGCTCCAAGCTATCATGTTGCCACATTTTTTCATATAGGGTGGTCCTGCACTGAAGCCCAAAGATACTGGCATAGAATAAAAAAGTGGTTAGAGGAAATAACGGCAGACCAAATTGAATTAAAACCAGAATTCTTCCTATTGGGGATGTTTAATAGACAAATTCCTAAAAATGTCAAATATATAATATTGCATATTCTTACCGCAGCCAGAATAACCTTTTCACGGTGTTGGAAACAAGCCGATATTCCAACAAAGGAGATAGTTATACAGAAGATAACAGCCTGTGCAGAGATGGACAAATTAACCTTAGCACTTAAGGAAAAAGAAACATCAGAATATTATAGAAGCTGGGAATGCTGGTATGACTGAATAAAACAAAAATAGAAAATATATTAGTAAATAACGTAAAATGTAAATCATAATTATATATTCGCAATAAGATGTATTTGTAAATGTGTCACCAATATTGACAACAAACAAGGAACCATAGACTGTCGATAGTAGAATTGTTAGTTTTTTAATCATTTTCTTTTTTCTATTTCTTTTCTTTCTTCTTCTGTGTGTTGTGTTTGTTTGATATTTTGGTTTTGTAATCAATAGAGTTTGTTTTTTAAAAAAGAAAGAAGGATAATTCTTCCAACAGTGGCATAGTCATCATTAACCACGAAATCCTTTTAGGAGATCGGCTAAGCTCACCTTCGGCTTCATAGCAAAGAGGCTTTTCTGTCTCACCTAAGACACTATGATTGACAGCTAGCTTCGATGGAAAACCCTGGGGGATGTGCAGAGAACAGCAAGTACTAACAAATCCGTTGCCTCGTTTTGCTGCAACAAGTTAGCAGGACTCTCCCATTGCAAATTATGAATATTTCACAATGGAAGAAGTGATATGTCTTGAGAAACATCACACTGGACTGTACAGGTAGTCTTCAACTTACGACCACAACTGGGACCAGAATTTCTATTGCAAAGCAAGATGGTTGTTAAGTGAGTAGCACCCGTTTGTATCAGCTTTAAAAAAAAAACTCTGGTTCTTAAGACAATCGCTGCAGTTGTTAAGTGAATCATGTAGTCGTTAAGTGAATCCAACCTCCCCTACTGACTTTGCTTGTTGGAAGCCAGCTGGGAGGATTGCCTATGGCCATTACAAGACGCTGGGACACCGCAACTGTCATAAATACATGCCAGTTATCAAGCACCTGAATTTTGATCACCTGATTGTGGAGAAGCTGCAGTGGTCGTAAGTGGAAGATTGGTTATAAGTCACTTTTTTCAGCACCATTGTAACTTCAAATGGTGGCTAAAAAAATGATTTTAAGTTGAGGACTATCCGTACTCTTCTGATGGTTCCTGTTTTTCTCTTGGGTGAAACCTCATTCTCTTTCCACATGTCTTCCAGAACAAATTTCCATAAAGGCATAAATATAGTTTCAGATTCAGTTACCGGGTTTGCTTAAGAGAGCACACAGTGCCAGCCCACCTGGATTTTTCTGGCTGCTGATGTCATCGTTTTAGACCTGTTGCCAAGAAAACCAAGCAAGCATGCTTTTTTAAAAAGATGATCTCTTTTAATTGGAAAAGTCTTATAGCTTACTGCCTGCAGGAAATAAAAAAATTGGGTGATATAATTAGAGAGTAAATGTGCAGTGACAGAAACCCCCATAAAAAAAACAAATGTAGTTTTTCTCATCCACCACAATGGAGCAACAGTTCCCATAATCTTCTATAATATGTAAGCAAGACCACCGTTGGGTGTACTGTATCCAATTTTGGTCACCACAACATAAAAAAGATGCTGAGATTCTGGAAAGAGTGCAGTGAAGAGTAACAAAGAGGATTAGGGGCAGTGGTGGGATTCAGCCAGTTCGCACCACTTCTGGAGAACTAGTTGTTAACTTTTGGAGCAGTTTAGTGAACTGGGTGTTGGAAGAAATCATTAGGGCAGAGAACTGGTTGTTGAATTATTTGAATCCCACCACTGATTAGGGGGCTGGAGGCTAAAACATATGAGGAATGGTTGCAGGAATATGTCTGTTGAAAAAAAGGACCTTAGGGACATGGTAGCACTGTTCCAATATTTGAGGGGCTGCCATAAAGAAAAGGGGTCGACCAACCAACTAATCAAGAAGAGAAACAATTTAGAACTAAGAAATTTCCTGACAGTTAGAACAATTAATCAGTGGAACAACTTGCCTCCAGAAGTTGTGAATGCTCCAACACTGGAAGTTTCTAAGAAGAGATTGGACAACCGTTTGTTTCAAGTGGTGTAGATCAGGGGTCGCCAATCTTTTGGACCTCAGGGACCACCAAACTCATAATTTTAAATCCCAGGGACCACTAACCGGTTCTGTGGGCATGGCCTAATTTGTGGGTGTGGCTTGGTGGTCATGTGATTGGCTGGGCATGGCTTGGATATAAATATTATAAATATTTATATAAATTTTGAATTTTTTTTATTAAAAAAAGAGCAACTTTTACCCAAAATCAGGTAAAGCAGGCAGGCAGATTGAGTTGCTCACAGAATCATTCAGTGATCTATCTGTCTGCCATCGGCTACCTCAGTCTCTCCAATTTGCTTGCCGTGAGTCTGCACTGAATTTGCTTGCAAGCAAACCTTCAGTCCTAAGGGAGGTTTGGCTGTGCTGAGCCAAAAATCTAAAGACTAGCTAGAAAGCAAGAAACCCAACCATTTCCTGCTTCCTAGCTAATCTAAATCTCCCAGCACAGCAGAACAGATGATGGTCAGAAAAAGGAAAAATAGCAATTTAGCAGGCAAGTTTTCCAGGAAAGCAGTGATGGGTGGGGAGGATTCCCCCAGCCCATATGGGCGGCACAGCCTTGTGTTTCTGCGGACCACTACAATTTTCTCGTGGCCCACTAGTGGGCTGCAGACCACTGGTTGGCGACTGCTGGTGTAGAGTCTCCTGCCTGAGCAGAGGGTTGGAATAGAAGACCTCCAAGGTCCCTTCCAACTCTTGTTATTCTATTCTATTCTATTCTATTCTATTCTATTCTATTCTATTCTATTCCTATTCAATATTCTATTCTATTCTATTCCCATTCCTATTCAATTATTCTATTCTATTCTACTCTACTTACTCTACTCTACTCTACTCTACTCTACTCTACTCTACTCTACTCTATTCTATTCCTATTCAATTATTCTATTCTATTTTACTCTACTCTACTCCTATTCCTATTCCTATTCCTATTTCTATTCTATTCTATTCTATTCTGTTCTGTTCTGTTCTGTTCTGTTCTGTTCTGTTCTGTTCTGTTCTATTCTACTCTACTCTACTCTACTCTACTCTACTCTACTCTACTCTACTCTATTTTTCAAAGCACCAGAAGGCAAGACAAAAAACCATGAACGGAAACTAAACAAGAATAGAAGCAACCTAAAGCTAAAGAGCAACTAACCAGTGGAACAGCATGCCTTCAGAAGTTGTAGGTCTCCCATCACTGGAGGCTTTTAAGAAAAGACTTGACAGCCACGTTTCTTGGATGGTATAGGATCTCAGCTCTGATTGTATTAAATACTTTGCCCTAATCCCTGGCTCTTACCATTAGACTTGATAAGCTTTATTAAATTTCTGTAAAAAAACAATATAAAAAAGCAAGAAAAAAGAACAGTTTAAAAAATTGGGAAAAGGAAGATGCAAAGGAATAAAGAAAAATAGAAAAACTTCAAATTCTCTTCAGTGCAGTCCCTAATACAAAACAGATTAAGCTTTTGGTCTAAAATCCTACTTTAGGCAGTATTTCTGTAATCATAATTCTACTGGCCACAGTCTGTTCACCTTTTTCTCCCTCCTTGTTTCCATGGTCTACTTGAAAGAGCAATCCCAGTGAATAATGGCCCTTGATTTTCCACCCATCACAATTGATCATTAAGGCCAAGCTATAAAACAAGAGAACAGATGGCTTTTCAACAGCTGGGATATTTTCTTCCACCCTCCGTGATTGTACAGTTTTCCCCAGCAATGCAGGAACAAGGCTGCGCCCTTCTTTTTCCTATCCGGGTGAAATCCCTGAGGTAATTTCTCCTTCTGAATGACAAAATGGGACCCAGCAGCGTTTTTCTGCAGGAGTTCCTTTCCTAGAAATGCCTCAGAAGGGGGCTTTCATCTCCCTTCCAACAGTATCCTTGCAGGTACGTATTTTTCAGCCTGTTTAAATACAGGTAGTACACGACTTACCATCACAATTGAGCTCAACGTTGCCGTAGCTGAGCAACGCAATGCGTTTTGCCCCATTTTACTACATTTCTTGCCACAGCTGTTAAGTGAATCACTGCAGTCGTTAAGTAAATTACATGGTTGTTAAGTGAATCTGGCTTCCCCCTTGACTTTGCTTGTCAGGAGGTTGCAAGGGGTGATCACATGACCCCCTGGACACTGCAACTGTCCTAAGTACATGCCAGTTGCTAAGCGTCTGGATTTTGATCACACAACCATGGGGATGCT
This sequence comes from Pseudonaja textilis, assembly GCF_900518735.1. Next base: position 183,186 of record NW_020769445.1, on the reverse strand, counting down.
GCTAGGGTCATAAGTGTGAAAAAAAATGGACCTAAGTCATTTCCCCCAATGCCTTTGTTTGAATAGTCACTAAGGGAATAGTTGTAAGTTGAGGACTATCTGACAGGTTTTAGATGTCCTGAAAAACCTACATTAGGAGAATAGGGTATGTGGGTAGGTGTTTGCTGCTGACACAGCCCTCTCAGTTTTGTGAAACAGGTAGTTCTCAAAATGTCCCCCACAGTTGGGATCAGAATTATTGTTGCTAAGCAAGCAGTTGTTCGGTGAAGCATACCCGATTTTATGAACTTTTTTTGCCTCAGTTATTAAACAAATTTTTGGAAATGGTATAGGTTTCGGGGGGTTGGACTAGAAGACCTCCAAGGTGCCTCCCAACTCTGTTATTCTAAAAGTTTGGAGACAGGAGATATATCTCTAAACCAGTGTTTCTCAACTATATAAATCTAAGTGCTATTGCTAATCGTCTGCTGTTCTGAGTTTTCATCTGTCTTATCTTCCGTACCTTGATCTCAGATGGTAGATAAACCCCTTCAATCATGAGAATCTGCCTCCTTATTCAATTATGGGTGGATTAGAATTTGTTCCTTGCTTATTTCTTTTTGATCTTGCCTCAGATTTCTTTTGGATGGCTTGGTTTTCATTTCTCTTCCTTGTCGCTGCCTGTGATAAAAATCACGAAAAATCTCGGAGGGCCGCCTTTATCTCAAGAAGAAAGAACGGCAGCGTCAAAGGAATGGATGGTTCCTCCAACCATTTCACCCTGTCTGTTTATAACTCCCTCTTCCCGCAATTACAAATTAAACCTGCCTTTTTTTTTTTTAGCCACACAAAGGAACCAAAGATTTTACACGTCGTCTTGTTGCGTATTCCCCCTCTGAGGACCCAAACTGCCCCAAGAGAGCATTTCTCTTCCACGTATTATGGAGTGACATGAATGAGATTTTAAACAAAGTTTATGGCTTCCAAGATCAGCCAGTGAGGATATGGCAATAACACTAGCACTTAGACTTATATATTGCTTCACAGTGCTTTTGCAGCCCTCTCTAAGCGGTTTACAGAGTTAGCATATTGCCCTCAACAATCTGAGTCTTCATTTTACCAACCTGGGAAGAATGGAAGGCTGAGTCAACCTTGAGCCGGTGAGAATCGAACTGCTGGCAGCTGGCAGTCAGCAGAAGTAGCCTGCAGTACTGCACTCTAACCACCGTGCCGCAACAGTTCTAGAAAGCAAAATAGACACCTAAAGCAGTGTTTCCCATCCTTAGCATCTTTGTGAGGTGTGGACTTCAACTCCCAGAATTCCCCAGCCGACTTTGCTTGCTGAGGAATTCTGGGAGTTGAAGTCCACACATCATAAAGACGCTAAGGATAAGAAACACCACTTTAGATTCCTGTTTTGCTTTGTATCTTTCCATCGCTCCTGCTCCCACCACACTCCTCTCCAATCTAAGATACTCTTGAATCATTTTGACTCCAATTACAGAAATTCTAGTCTGGTATTGATATTACTGATTGAGATTTCTAATCCTAACATATTTGCAGGATTGCTGGAGATGCTGTGAGCCGTGATCCTGCCTTTAGATTGCTAAATCTGTAGGACACCATCTTTAGTTAGCAGAGAAGGGAAGGTGGAGATTGACAACAACAACCAGGACTACTGGATCGCGGAACAGCTCCTGGCTTATAGCAACAAGGGATATTTTTCAGGGTTATTTTTCTCCCAAGCCACCCAGGATGCAGGGTGATGTATGGTTAGTGACTGGACTGGCGACTGCGGTGTTATCTTTCCCCCCAGGAATTCGGTAGGCCTTGCTGCTGGGATGACATTTACGTCTCAGTGGCTGACCTTGGAAGCCAGGAGCATTGTTTAAAATCTCATTAATGTCACTCCATAATATAGGGAAGAGAAATGCTCTCTTGGGCCAGGTTGGGTCCGTGGAGGGGGCGTGTGAAATCTTTGATTCTTTTGTGCGGCTAAAAGAAAAAAGCAGTTTTCATTTGTAACTGTGGGAAGAGGGAGTTCTAAAGAGATAGGGTAAAATGGGTGGAAGAAGCCATCCATTTGTTGTGGTTTGCCGGCAGCAGGTGCGGACGGTTGAGGTCTCAGAGAGCGAGGACTCAGATGAGGGGCCTGCGTGTGAGGCAGGGATGGGACCAGGACCATCAGGGAGTGGAGTGCTGCCTTTGGAGATTGTGGAAGCTAGCAGCAGTGATGAAGAGGTCCCCAAGGAGCCTGTGCCCAGTGCACGTGCACGCAGGGCTGCTCAAAGGAAAGAGCAGCTGCAGCAGCAGCACGGGCGACTCGGGAGTAAGGCTGCAAGGTAGTGTCCCCTCCCTTAAAAGATAAAAGCCAGCTGAGAAACTGGAGTTCTTTGCAGGAAGCAAATAAGTTTTTGCACTCAAGCCTTGTGGAAGTTCAGGATATCTTGGCTGGTGTTTGGAGGCTCTTTGTGTTTGAAATATTTCTTGGCAACTTTATCTTGGCAGCCTTGCACAATCTTGGCAAGGCTCGTTCTTATCAGAGACAATTAGTTTTAATAGCCTTTTAATTGTGAAGGAACAGAATTCGTACAGAATCATTAAAAGGTTTTGCTGTTTACCTCTGTTCCGTGTTTGTTTCCTTGGTACAAGGTTTGGGTCAGAACACCATTCCTTTGATGCTGCCTTCTTTTCTTCTTGAGATAAAGACTTAGATTTTTCGTGATTCTTATCGGGGCAGCGATAACTTAACTGCAAAGATTCACTTAAGAACAGTGGCGAGAAAAGTCGTAAAATGAGGCAAAACTCGCTTAACAGCTGTCTCGTTTAGCTAAATTTTGATCTCAATGGTGGTCATAAGCTGAGGACTACCTGCATGGGTCTCATTCTTCCCGGTGTCAAATCTTCTCAGTTCCTTCTCCACCAATCTCACCCGCCATTTCTCTGCCAGTCAAGCTCATTGCTTGTTTTAAATCACAGCTCAGGATGAAAGTGCTTGCCAGAGCTGAGCGGAAGGGCAGAAGCCTCTGCAAAGGCATTTAGCACTTCCCACTCACATTCCACTTTTCCCCAAAAGCCATGTGCTCCCTTAACACACACACACACACACACACACACACACACACACACACACACACAAATCCTTTTTACATGATTTAAAAAGCATAGGTGGCACCAGGAGTCTTGGCAGCGGGAAGGGAATTGCACCCTTTCGCATGTCCTTTGACCCCCCACCCCCGTACCGGTGCCAAAGAACACTTTTCAAAGGCAAATTGTAGCTGAGCTTTTTTATGGTTTTATGGCTTTCAAACCGATGACAAAAAGGTAAAAAAGAGAGTATCATGATAAAAAGAAAATATGCATGCATCGTCCCTGAAAAGAAAACCGTAGAAAATGTTTTTTAAAGTAAAAAATATACAACAAAGGAAACATTAAAAAGGACAGGGAGTCATCGACTTATGACCACAACTGAGCCCAAAATTTCAGTTGTTAAGTGAGGTGTTTGATAAATGAGTTTTGCCCCATTTTACGACTTTTCTTGCCGTAGTTAAGCGAATCACCACATTTGGTAAGTTAGTAACCCTGTTACTGAACCTGGCTTCCCCACTGACTTTGCTTGTCGTACACATTACGCTGGGACATAGCAACAGTCACAAATACAAGTCAGTTGCCAAGCATCCAAATTTTGACCATGTGATCATGAGGATGCTGCAAAGGTTGTAATGGTGAAACAGTCATCATTCTCATTTTTTCAGTGCTGTTGTGGTTACTAAATGAATTGTTGTAAGTTGAGGACTACCTGTACAATGTATCGTTATAACAGTAAAATAGCGAACTTAGTGGCAGAAACTCCAAATTTGATGGCACATGATAAATTAATTCACTGGGAAAGAAAATGGAAATCCTTGCAGTCCTCAAAGGCATTTGAATTTTATTTGATATTATATAGCATCTTAGTTGGGAAACTTACAGAGAATTGGGTCTTATGTTCTGTGACACAATCAAAGATATAAGACAATTTGACATCTCCAAAATATACTCTGTAGGATCTCTTCATCCTCCATAATTTGTGTATTTGTGTGTGTGTGTATATAAGGATTCCTGATACTACTTTTATGGGAAACAAATAAATGTGGAAGGATTTTTTTTAATTGGCCCCAATTTTATTATATAAATCTGTTTTATGTGACTTTTGAGACACATTTGAGTGTTTCAATGATCAGTTTCCACAATGGGATTTGAGATTTATTTTTGGCATTTATAAAGTGTCGTATGGAATCTGACGGGGTGCCTTGATCCAAAAAGATTATCAACGCCCGTTTGCTCTGGAAAAGACATTCTTTTAGGTGTGTGTTATTTCAAATCACAGCCTTCTGAGTGGGGTTCATTTGCACTATTGGAAATTATCCAAGGATAAAATGAAAATACCAGAGCATAAGTGAGGAGAATTTGTAAAAGAGGTAAACCTGAATTTTTTTTTTCTCCGGCTCAATTTGAAATGGATATTTCCTGTTCCACCTGCTTCTTACAATCTTCCCATCTTTTTTTTTTTTCATTCAGCTGCAGTTGCCACATGCAAGGAAAATCTTCTCCTCACAACTGTGCATTGTATAGTGGCCTCTTTATGAAAGTCCTGGAAACAGTTGTCATGTCTTCTCTGGTTCAATGTGGGAGATCTTTGAAACTGGCTAAGATTAAGTGGAAACTAATCAAGGCGCGAACCAGCCTGGAACTTAGAAGAAATTTCTTGTCAGTGAGAACAATTAACCCCTTGGAATGACTTGTCTTCAGAAGTTGTGGGGGCTCCATTATTGGAGGGTTTTTTTTAAAAAAAGATTGGACAATCATTTGTCCGAAATGGTCTAAGGTCTCCCTCTTGAGCAAGGGGTTGAACTAGAACAGGGGTGTCAAACTCGCATTGTCACGGCGGCGTCATGTGATGTATCTGTGACTTCCCCTTTGCTAAACCGGGCGTGGGCATGGCTAGTGCGTGATACATTCGGCCTGTGGGCCTCAACTTTGACACCTCTGAACTCTAAGGTCTCTTCCCACACTGTTATTCTGTACTACTACAGTTGTGTTGGGAGCACTGAACTTCTTCCGGGTTGAAACGATTGAATGGGGTCATCACTGTTGCCTGCAGGATATCCATTTGGAGGCTTCTTTCGTGTCCCTGTTAAGTTGCCCGCTGAAGTGGTACCCATTTATCTACTCGCGGTCACCTGCTTTTGAGCTGCAGGACCTGGACCATGTGACGGGGGCTCGCCCCATCCTGCGCCAGCAACCGGGTTTCGAATACTAGCCTACCAATCGTCAGCCCAGCATCCTAACTTTGTGAGCCACAGCTCTCCCTTGGTTATTCTGTTATTCTGTTAAATGTTTGCACATCTTCAGTACGTTAGAGAATAAGAGATCGGTCACTAAGAGCTTAGAATTTGATCCAAATGTGTGGTCGCCATCTTTCTTCAAGATGCATACCCTAAAAGGAGCATGTGTATCTCCATGCATGTATTTCCAAAGTTATCACAGAAAGTCAGCTTTGTGAGGTAGTTTAGACAAGAAGCACATCCAGAAGTACTAATTCTGTTTTAAGATGACATTAACAGAATCTTACAAGTCTGAAAATACAGTTCTCCCAGTATACCTTTTTATAGCATTGTAAGGGTCCCTTTTGAGATGTTTGCCATACCCCCTTTCCTTCTGTGGCGTCACCTCCTCTTATCTGTCTGTTCCCCTGGCTCTGGTCCTGGCTGTTCATCCTGTCTCCCAAGGTCATTATCACTTATTGTTATAGGTAGTCCTTGACGTTCGACCCATCACTTAGTGAGCATTTGAAGGTATGATGGACCTACCTGGGGAATACTTATGACCTGGATTTAAAATTGCATCAGTCAATCCCATGCACTTGGGTCATGTGTCTGCGTGTTGGACGCTGTCACGCCCCTGTTGGAATCTGACTCGGAGGAGGAAGCCGAACAGCTGACAGGGAGTGCGAGTGTGGCTCCATTGGTTGTGGAAGAAACTCGGGAAGGGCACAGTCCGGCTCGGCAGAGCAGGGGAGAGGTAGAGCAAGGGAGAGGGAGTTCAGAGGAAGACCCAGGCCCACCCCCTCTTCATCCTAGAGCACGCAAAGAGGAACGGAGAAGAGAGCAATGTGGGTTGCTTGGCTTACAGGGTGAGGAAAGGGCCCTGATTCCCTTCATTACCTGCAGCTGGGAACACAGTGTATAAAAAAGGCAAACCGCGTGCAGCAAGCTGTTGGGAGCAAATGTGATTTTATCTTGTATCGTCATGGCTTATCTGGGTTCCTGGCTGTGTGAGTTTTGCTGTGCTTTTAAGTCTGAAATTCCTGCTCCTGCCCAACTAATTACTTCAGTTTGGTTTGTTTGGATTTTAAGTTACAATTTGTCTGTACCTTGTTTTGGACTGCATTTTCTACAGTCAAAGGCTGTTCCTGGGAGAGTTTTTCTCCAGCCCAAAGGTAACCTGGACATTGGGGGCTAAGTTGGAAACAATATATGGACTCTTATTGCTTATCTGACTGTGTTGCCTTTGTCCCACGCCCTTTTGGGTCATCACAGATGCTTGGCAGCCAAACTGCATTTACAGCCATTTGCAGCTTCCCATGTTTACATGACTGCATTTTATAACAGTTTTGCTAAAATCCACCATTCACTTCTGGGTTTTGGCAAAACTGGCCCATAGAAAACCATGGGATGGCTGTTTATTATTAGCCAAAATCTGTTTATTATTAGCCAGGATCTCTTGTTGCTGGCCCCAAATGTGTAATGCCCAAATCTTTAGCTGCTGCTTTCTCTTCTCCTACTATGTTTTAGGAAGTTTGGAAGGGTTAAAGGACAAAAGGAGAGCTTTAAAAGCCCCGGAAGGCCTAAAACTGTGCATCCTTTAAAAACCATTCAGCTGAAATTTCTTGGAAGAGCAGCTCAAGACATATCCTGCAAAACTTGCTGGGCCTGTGTGGTCTTGACCGAGAAGCTCACCCAATCCTGCAAAACCAGGAGCGGGTTATTTGATTTCAACACCTAACAAAAGGCCTGTTTCCTGGGTTTGCACAATGCATAATTACTTTGGAGAACTTCCTGCCACAAAATGAGCATGTTGATTCCTGGTGGTTTGTTCAAAGAATAGGGCAAATTCGTGGTGCATCAGCCTGTAGTTAGGGCTGGCCATAGCAACATTACTTCAAGACAGTTGTGGATCTCTAATTACTACACGCTACACAGCAATTGAAGGAAACAGACTACCGAATCATGTCAGAGCATGTATTTTCCTCCCCTAAGAGCATTTGGCTGATTGTTGCTTTAATAAGAACTGCAAAAAAGAGTAGAAGGGATCTCTGAGATCTTCTAGTCGAATTCCCTGCTCAGGCAGGAAATCTTATAGCTTTTCAGTCCAGTCTTTTCTTAAAAGCCTCCAAAACTTCTGAAGGCAAAGCTATTATACCACTGGTTAATTGTCCTCCCTGTTAGAAAGTTTCTCCTTAATTCCAGGTTGCTTCCGTGAGATATGAAACCCGAATTATTCAATACTCACAACCCAGAAACAAGTCTGGTTCACAATTCAAAGGTTTATTAAAGAAAATAAGCGTTTGCAAACGGGCCTTCAGGTCTCTTCCAAAGTGGATTGGGTACAAGAAGAGCAAGCTTCCATATTCAAGCAATACATTTTATACCCCTGCACAGAACAGGCCATGCCTGAGAGGCCCTTCCTACACTCCCTTATTCTCTATATCCTAAAGGGAGATAAACTATAAGCTTGAGGGTCAGCATGACATTGTTTTCTGTGTCTCAGTGTCTTATCTTGTTTCACTGCAGGGCTTCTTTGCCTTGGGAGGATGTTCCTTATAACAATGTATCGTGTACTTGTAACTGAAACACATTTTAGGTTTTGTGGTGGGGGTTTTATACAGAAAAAGAAAAAGAGGAAGCTAACAGAAAATCATGAGAAAAAGCAAAGAAGAATCTTCTAAAAATTCCATTATAAGAGTAACTTATCATTCTTTCCTCTCACTTCTCTTCTTGATTAGTTTCCATCCATCGCTTCTTGTGTTGCTTTCTGGTGCTTTGGAAAATAAGTTGACTCCCTTTCTTCTTTGTGGCATCACCTCAAATGCTGGAAGACTGCTATCGTGTCACTCCCTAGACTTCCTTTTCTCTAGACTAGCCATACGCATGCTGCAGAAAAAAACAATTACTACCAACCTGTCTTCCATCAAGGACCTGTATCCTGCACGAGTCAAAAAGAGGGCTGTGAAAATATTTATAGACCCCCTCACATGCTGGACATAAATTGTTTCAACTCCTTCCCTCAAAACGATGCTATAGAGCACTGCACACCAGAACAACTAGACACAAGAACAGTTTTTTCCCCAAACGCCATCACTCTGCTAAACAACGAATTCCCTCAACACTGTCCAACTATTTACAAAGTCTGCACTACTATTACTATTAATCTTCTCATCACTCCTTATCACCCATCCCTTCTCACCTGTGACTGTATGACGGTAACTTTGTTGCTTCTATCCTTACGATTTATATTGACTGTTTCCTAGTATGATTCGATTGCTTATTGTATCCTATGATTATCATTAAGTTTGGTACCTGATGATTCTTGACTCTTGATGAATGTATCTTTTCTTTTTGGTACTCTGAGAGCATTATCACCAAGACAAATTCTTAGTGTGTCCAACAATACTTGGCCAATAAAATAATCCTAATTCTGATTCTTATCGAAGTTCCTGGAACCATTCCTCTTATGTTTTAGTCTCCAGGCCTTTAATCATCCTAGTTGCTCTTCTTCACACTTTTTTTCCCCCCAAAGTCTCAACATCTTTTTTGTAATGTGGTGACCAAAACTGGATGCAGTATTCCAGGTGTAGTCTCCCAAAGGTTTTATAAAAACTATAATATCTATGCCTCTCCTTTGAATCTAAAGCATCCATTCTCTTCACTAGACTCGCCATGCCCAGTTCCTGCAGCTGTTCATTGTATGTTTTAGCCTCCAGTCCTCCAATCATCTTGGTTTGCTCTTCTCTGCACTCTTTCTAGAGTCTCAACATCTTTTTTATAGCTTGGTGACCAAAACTGGTTTTACTAGCTGGATGTTTGCTGCCCCTTTCTACCTATTTTGTCCTGTTTCGGGATCCTACCTGCCATCCGACTTCCCCCCAAGGTGAGAAAACGCAACAGATTTTTGAGAATGCCTTTGCGCAGTGCCAGAATTAGGAGCAGGGACAAACTTCTTTCATCCCAGAATAACTAAAGAAAACTCTGCTTTCTCGTAACAGAGTGGCTGATAAGCCAAGAACGATATGAAGGCAAGGTCAAGGGTGGAGGAAAATAGAGATTTGGATCTGTTACAATTAAATGCAACTGGCGATGCGGCCTTTGTCACAAGCTGGAACCAATGGAGTTTCACATATGCCAGAGCAAAAGGCTACACAGACAGTCAAGGTATGTGTTTTTCCCTTTTCCTTTGACTCTTGGCCCTTGGAGCGATTTAAAGATTTGCTAGCAAGCTCGCCTGGTTTCTGTACTCATCCAACTTTGGGTAATGGTTAATTTCTAAGAGGTCCCTTGAGGTTCTGTTTGTTGGCAGCCTGAAGCTTTTCTGCAGAAAATCCAGAGTTTTTGTCCTGGATAACCCAGGAACTAACCACAGAATGATGGCTTTTAGCTGTTTGTTTATTTCTTGTCCTTGAGGATTGGCATGAAGGTGCATAGGGAGCAAGCGCAAGCAACTGGATCCGCACAGGAAAATTCAAGTTGACTACGTTATTGTATTTCACCTATTATACAAGAATCTCTCCACTGCTCGCCCTGTCTTGGGAATATAAACAAATGTGAATGTTTCCCCTGGCTGGTCGTATCCAATTCTAGGGGGCTCATCTCTGTTTCTAAGTCCAAGGAGCCACTGTTGTCGGAAGACACTTCCATGGTCATGTAGCTGACATGACTACAGGTAGTCCTCAACAACCGCAACTGAGCCCAAAATTTTGTGGTTAAGTGAGAAATTTGTTAAGCGAGTTGGCTCCGTTTTACAACTTTTCTAGCCTCATTTGTTAAGCGAACCACTGCAGTTCCTACATTACTCAAATGATGGTTAAGGGAATCTGGCTTCCCCCTTTTGACTTTCCTTGTCGGAAAGTCGCAAAAGGGGAATCACAAGACCTCAGGACACTGCAACCATCATAAGCGTGAGTCAGTTGCCAAGCCTCTGAATGTAGATCACATGACCACGGGGGATGCTCGCAGAGGCTGTAAGTGTGAAAAATGGTTACAAGTTGCCTTTTTTTCAGTGCCGAACTGTTGTGCGTTGAGGACTACCTGTACATGCCGAAGGCTTATGGAACGCTGTTACCTTCCCACTGAAGTGGTACCTATTTATCTACTTGCAAGAGTCGGGACAAGAAGGGGGCTCACCCTGTTATGTGATTCTTGGGTCTTGAACTGCCAACCTTCTGGTCAACAAACCTAGCATCTTAACTGCTCCCAACAGACAAGATTGCACGGAACTTGTGTGTCTGTGTGTGCGTCTGTGTGTGTGAATCCTAGGTCTCTTGTGCCTGTATAATGACTCAAAGCTAATCTCTCACTTGACCCCTCGTCCTTGACTAGCGGGTAATTTCCCAACAAAAGGCCATGCCTGGCAAGTATCAGAAATGAAATCATTCCAATTTGTTTGCTCAGCTTGAACAGCTGGAGTCATTCAATTCCCAAGCCATGGTTTCTTTAACCTTGACTTGTTGACTAAATCAGAGTTGGTGGAGTTTGGGTGTTCCTATAATACAGGGGTGTTACACTGAAGGCCCGGGGGCTGGATCCAGCCTGCAGTGTGCTTAGATCTGGTCTGCAGGGCTGCCCTGGAAACAATGAAGGACTGTCCTGCGGTGCCTCTGCCAGTGAAAATGGAGCTCCGGAATTCCGTTTTCTCTGGCAGAGAGTTGCAGGAGGCGGTTGCAGCCAAAAATGGGGCTCACGAGGGCCGCCCCCAGCTCTCCTAAGCTCTGTTTTTGCTGGCAGAGGGTTGCAGGCGGCCACTGCAGCTGAAAATGGAGCTGAGGAGCCCGTTTTCACTGGCAGAGTGCTCGGGCCGCCACAGGCGCCCCCGACACAATTGATTTCAAGCTGGCCACGCCCCCCCGGGCCCCCCCAAGGTCAAACACAACCCTGATGCGGCCCTGAATGAAATTGAGTTTGACACCCCTGCTGTAACATATACATTTTTCTTTCCTTTCCCCCTTTCAATTTCTTTCTTTCTTTCTTTCTTTCTTTCTTTCTTTCTTTCTTTCTTTCTTTCTTTCTTTCTTTCTTTCTTTCTTTTTCCACATTCTTGTTACAGGTAGTCCTTGACTTACGACCACAATTGAAGCCCAAATTTCTGCCGCTAAGCAAGACAGTTGTGAAGTGGGTTCTGTCCAATTTTGTGACCTTTCTTACCATAGTTATTATAAGTGAATCACTGCCGTTGTAAGTTAGAAGCATGATTATTAAATAGCTTCCCCATTGACCTTGTTCATCAGAAGGTCACAAAAGGTGATCACATGACCCCAGGACACTGTTACCGTCATAAATACGTACCATTTGCCAAGCATCCAAATTTTGATCATAGGGAGATGTGAGTGCTCCGTCATTGGAGGGTTTTAAGAAGAGACTGGACAGTCACTTGTCTTGAAATGGTATAGGGCTATGATGGCGAACCTATGGCACATGTGCCACAAGTGGCACACAGAGCCATTTGTGCTAGCATGTGAGCCGCAGGCAAACTTACGTAACTGCTCATGCGCGCGCCTCACAGCTGATTTTTTTCGGTTAGTTTGAGGCCTTTTTCGGCCTCCCAGAGGCTTGGAAAAAGCCTCTGCGAGGCTTTTCAGGGTGAATTATAGGCCCGTTTCATCACTTCTTGTAATACCGGAAGTGACAAAACGGGCCTATAATTAGCCCTGAAAAGCCTTGCAGAGGCTTTTTCCAAGCCTCTGGGAGGCCGAAAAAGGCCTCAAACCAACCGGAAAAAAAAATCAGCTGTGAGGCGCAGTGCAGGTGTGTGTGTGGGGGGGGGAATTGCGTGCGCATGCACAGGGGGCGTGGAGAGGGGGGACGTGCATTGCATGCTGGGTGATGGCACATGAGTGCACAAGCGCTGGTGCATGCGCAATTTTTGGCACAGGATCCCCAAAAGGTTAGTCCCTACTTGTATAGGGTATGCTGCTTGACCAGGGGGGTAGACTGGAACAGAGGTGTCATATTTACTGCCGTGACGACACAAGTTTGACATCTCTGAACTAGAAGACCACAATAGGTCCCTTCTAGCTCTATTCTGATCGAAGATGGATTGGATGCTGCAACAATTGTAAGTGTGAAAAATGGTCCTAAGTCACTTTTTTCACTGCTGTTCTAAGTTTGAACAGTCACTAAATGAATGGCTGTAAGTTGAGAACTACCTGTACTGTTCTTTATTCCTTCTTCATTCAAAAATGAGTCCTATTTTTAATTCTGTGGAAACATTTCTGCCATAAAAACTGTAACGAAACAAACAGTGGTAAAAACAATTTTTTTTTACTACCGGTTCTGTGGGCGTGGCTTGGTGGGCGTGGCAGCGGAAGGATACTGTAAAATCTCCAGTCTGAGGTGGTATTTGCTGGTTCTCTGAACTAGTTAAAATTTCCGCTACCGGTTCTCCAGAACTGGACAGAACCTGCTGAATACCACCTCTGGAAACGAAACAAAACAAAACACATCTTTACTTTAGAAACAGCAATGGCTAGGTTCACACAACTCACGAATCCAAAGTGCAGCAAAAGCACATTCGGGCTTCGTGCATTGTGTCCACCTGCAAGGCCTGTGACAACAGGTATGAGAAATCCTCCCCTGCCGCCCCCCAAAATATTGCAGAAACCAAAGCATTTTGAAGAAGACCTTTCTTGGGATTAGGAGCACCCTCAGGTAGATCCAGCGAGGACCGAATTTGCTTGATGGGCCAATCAGAACAGTGCCCGATTGTTATGTCATGGGCACAGAATGCGGTTGAGTGAAACCGTGATGGTCGCCTCCACGCTGCAACGCCTTGTTGGAGCCTCCCCCCCTACAGCCCCTCCCCCACGGGCAGATGTCAATTTCTGAGCTTGCTTGAGAGAAACCTTTCTGTGTTTGCACATAGCTCACATTTTTTTGGGCGCATTGCAGTTGTCTCTGCGGATCTGTGGAAGCAAATATTTGCTCTTTCTGAAAGGAGCCAAGCAAGATAGTTATCAAGCAGAGCTTTGGGGCTGATGTTGTCTCGAGATCTGGAGTGATCTGGAAACGCTTACAGAGCTCTTTCTGATCGCTGGGAATTATCTCTCTTCAGTTATAATCTCCTGGTGATTTGAAAAGCGTTTCTGGAATATTTCTGCCTTTTTTAAAAAAAAAAACTATATTTCTTTCTTGCTATCCTTAGTTGAAGTGTTAGGTATTGGGTTCATGATTTAGAAGCCACTATCAACACACCCCAATCAATATCTTAAAAGCCACTAACAACAGACACTATAAATACCACACACAGAGCAGCACATGCTCTGCTGGAGAGAAATTCCCCCAAAAGTGGGCTTTAGCATGAGTCCAAAAGCTCAGAAGACAAACATTTCTGGTCCTGGTCACCAACCCAGATTGGATCCCGCAATTTCATCCTGGGGAAGTTGTATATAGGCCTTCATTCATGTTGGGTTCATGCTTTGCAGTGGTGGGATTCAACTTTTTTTTACTACCAGTTCTGTGGGCGTGGCTTGGTGGCCATGACAGGGGAAGGATACTGCAAAATCCCCATTCCCTCCCCACCCCACTAACCTGCTTTCCAGCTCCGTTCTCTTGTGCAGGGCAACCAAAGAAGACCCAGCCAATCAGCTGGGACTCAGGACGCAGAGAATAGATGGGGGCGGGGCCACTCAGAGGTGGGATTTGCCGGTTCTCCAGACTACTCAAAATGTCCTCTACTGGTTCTCCAGAACTGGTCAGAACCTGCTGAATACCACCTCTGATGCTTTGTTATGTTAATGTACAATCTGGGCTTTTTAAAATCAGTGCAAGTAGTCCTCAACGTTCGACTACAATTGAGCCCAGAATTTCTGTGGCTAAGCGAGACGGTTGTTAAGTGAGTTTTGCCCCATTTCATGACCTTTCTTCCTCCAGTTGTTAAGTCAATCACTGCAGTTGTGAAGCTACTAACAGGATTGTTAAGTGAATCTGGCTTCCCCATTGACTTTGCTTCTCAGAAGGTCGCAAAAGACAATTTCCTGACCCCTGGATACTGCAACCGTCATAAATCGGAGCCAGTTGCCAAATGTCTGAATTTTGATCATGTGGCCATTGGGGATGCATATTTATTTTGATAAATATGAAAAACGATCCTAAACTTTTTTTCAGTGCTGTTGTAACTTCAAACAGCCACTAGATGAATTTGTAAATGTTGTAAGTTGAGGACTACCTGTATTTCATTATTGCAATCTTTCATAGACCTCCTGCAAAACTTAAGAAAAAGACAGAATAGAATAGAATACAAATAGAATAGAATAGAACAGAACAGAACAGAGTAGAGTAGAGTAGAGTAGAGTAGAGTAGAGTAGAGTAGAATAGAATAGAATAACAGTTGGAAGGGACTTTGGAGGTCTTCTAGTCCAACCCCTTGCTTTGGCAGAAAACCCTATATGTGGTACCTTGTTCAATAGTAGTAACTGTGAGAGGGATCTCGGAGTCCTAGTGGACAACCATTTAAATATGAGCCAGCAAGTGTGCAGCGGCTGCCAAAAAAGCCAACACAGTTCTAGGGTGCATAAACAGAGGGATAGAATCAAGATCACGTGAAGTGTTAATAATACCACTTTATAAGGCCTTGGTAAGGCCATACTTGGAATTCTGCATTCAGTTTTGGTCGCCACGGTATAAAAAAGATGTTGAGACTCTAGAAAGAGTGCAGAGAAGAGCAACAAAGATGATTAGGGGACTGGAGGCTAAAACATATACAAGAAGCAATGGGTGGAAACTAATCAAAGAGAAAAGCAACTTTTAGAACTAAGGAGACATTTCCTGACAGTGAGAACAATTAATCACTTGCCTCAAGTTGTGAATTCTCCAACACTGGAAGTTTTTAAAAAGACGTTGGATAGCTTTTTGTCTCACTTCAGCCATCATAAATAGAGTTGTTCAAGTGACCGAATTTTGATCACGTGGTCATGAGGATGCTGCCAGGGTCGTAAGAGTGAAATAAGCTGCTTTTTTTCAGTGTCGTTGTAACTTCAAACAGTCACTAAACAAAGGGTTGTAAGTCAAGCATTACCTGTAGTCTATCAACACCTGAGCTCTATCAACATCAAAATAGAAGTTCATGGGTAATGGTGATGATGATGAAGAGGAGGAGGAGGAGGATCTTCCCGGGTTGGAATGGAACCTTCAGGTTCCTACTTTGGCCACACCTCCTTTTCCTCCAAGCTTCCACCTCCGCCCATTTACCTCCAGCTTTCCTCCTTGGCTGGCCCTTCCCCAACCATTGGCCCTGGCCAATGGGCCTCTACCTGACGCCCATTTGCCCAAAACACCGTTTGTTTTCTCACCATTTGCATGGTCAAGGGTAGTCGGGCGGAAGTCCTAGACCCTCCCAGGTATCATCTAGCTGGTCCTTGTTAAAAACAGGATGCTGGATCAGATGGGAGTATTTTGCAGCTTTCTCCTGATGCCTCTTATTTTAGCCGAGATGCAGCACTTCCCTTCGCAACGTTCAAATCGCTTCCATTCCTCTGGAGGATCTTAATAGAAATTAACCTACGAAGCTTAAACTGGATAAAGTCCCGTGAAGCTTCTAAACCTGCTGATCATCGTGGTTTTCGGTTTTGCTGGAGCCATCACACACACACACGCACGCACACACACACACACACACACACACACACACCCTCTAGGTCTTTGGGTTTGGCTGATCTGCTCCACACGATAAGATACAAGTGCTTTGACTGGAGCCAAGATGGATATACAGAAAGACAAAGCATCGATTTCCTGTCACTCAGCCTTCAGCTGCCTTGGTTCTTTGTTTCTGGCCTTTCTTTTCAGCCAAAGGAAGCTCTGCTTCTCCCAGTTTCTGACCAAAGCATCCTGGACCCATGATGGCGAACCTGTGGCACACATGCCAGGGGTGTCACGCATGCCAGGGGTGGCATGCAGTGCCCTCTCTGATGGCACGAAAGCCGTCACCCCAGTTCAGTTTTGACGCACACGTGCGTGTGCCTCCCACCAGCCAGGTGGCCTGTATCCTATCCTATCCTATCCCATCCCATCCCATCCCATCCCATCCCATCCCATCCCATCCCATCCCATCCCATCCCATCCCAT
>NW_020769445.1:155509-166824 GCF_900518735.1 Pseudonaja textilis | reverse complement strand
ATCCCATCCCATCCCATCCCATCCCATCCCATCCCATCCCATCCCATTCCATTCCATTCCATTCCATTCTATTCTATTCTATTCTATTCTATTCTATTCTATTCTATTCAAGTCTCAGGGGTCATGCAATTGCCGTTTGTGACTCTTCTGATATGCAAAGTCAACGGGGAAGCCAAATCCATTTAATAACAGCGTGAGGTTAACAACTGCAGTGATTCACTTGGCAACGGTGGCAGGAAAGGTTGTAAAATGGGGCAAAACTCCCTTAAGTTGTTAGCAGCATAAATTTGGGGTCACAAGTTGAATGCTACCTGTATGCAGTTATCTAATGCAATTATTACACAAGTACATATATAGGTAGTGCTGGATTTACAACAGTTCATTTAGTGACTGTTCAAAGTTACAACGGCACTGAAAAAAGTGACTTCTTATCATTTTTTCATACTTATGACCGATACAGCATCCCCATGGTCATGTGATTTACATTCAGACACTTGGCAAATGACTCATATTTATGACAGTTGCAGCCAGGGTCATGCGATCCCCTTTTGCAACCATCTCACAAGCAAAGTCAATGGGGAAGCCGGATTCACTCAACAACGAATTCGCTAGTTTAACCACCGCAGTGATTCACTTAACAAACGTGGCAAGGAAAATGGGGCAAAACTCACTTAACAAATTTCTCCCTTGCCAAGGTAAATTTTGGGCTCAGTTGTGGCTGTACATTGAGGACCATCTGTATATTTCTAATATATTTGTGGTCATAAATTAAGGACTACCTGTACAATTCCCAGAATTCTTCAGGACGGGGGGCTGCCTGGGAAATGCTCTCCCGAAGTAGCTAGAGAGCAAGGACTCGAAGACAACTGAGTAGAAGTTCTTCTTTCATGGATTTGATCAATCCTGTACGAAGTCTTTGTTTCCATACTGTGTTTCTCCGAAAATAAGACCCTGTCTTATATATATATATATATATATATTTGCCACCAAAAAAGGCACCAGGTCTTATTTTCAGGGGAGGTCATCCACTGACTAACCTCATTGCACGTGTCGCCCCCGGCCTCCTTTTTGCTATCAGAGGCCTTCAGGAACTACTACTTCTGCAGCCGACAAGGCTTTCGTGAAGGCCTCTGCAGCCAATAACAGAGCTCTGGATCGATCCGTAGCTTTGTTATCAGCTACAGAGGCCTTCAGGA
Organism: Pseudonaja textilis; assembly: GCF_900518735.1. The sequence goes on along the minus strand of NW_020769445.1, from coordinate 165,628 downwards.
AAGCCTTCCTAATCTTGCCAGCTACAGAAGAAATGGGCCGGCAAGGCAGGTGTCGGAGTGTGTGAGGCCTGGTTACAACTGTCCAAAGGTAAGGAGTAGGGTAGCTCCACCCCCCCTCACCCCCACCCTAGCTTAATTTTTACCTGTGTACTTTAAAATGGGTGGGAATCTTAATTAGGGCTTATTTTAGGGGCGTAGGGCTTATATTGGGTGCATGTGTAAAAATCAAGCTAGGACTTGCTTTCAGGGTAAGGTCATATTTTCAGGGAAACAGGGCAAGTGAGGGTGTGGATACCAAAGCTCAGTGCCTTTTGCAGCACGTTTGCTGGCTCTTCGGCATCAGAGAACAAACACCGAGAGACCCCGAGACTTCAAATGCGGCAATAGCAGCAGCCTTTCCCAGTTTGTAGACATGCTCGGCACATTCTTGGCTGCCTTCACTGGCTCCAGGCGGGTGTCACTCGAGCTCCTGGCTTCCCCGGCTAAGGCAGAGGAGTGTTTACTCCCGGCTGGCCCAGCGAAGTATTATTAGCTTTTCTCTGGTTTCTTGTTTGCATTTGAAGATGTGAAGGTCATTGCTGGAAAAGAGACATTTAGTCATGTTTCATTCATCTCTTCCTCCCCACCACCCTCAGCTCAAATCTCTGTAGACCATTTTGGGTAGGTGGGTCTGGGATCCGGTAGCCGGGGTGGCTGGCTGATCAATCCGCGAGGAAGAGCATGTGTGTCAAAAGGGAAGGGAGGGAGGAACCTGCAGCCCTCTGAAATACGGCTAGTCCTTAGTTTACGACCGTTTGTTTAGTGACCAAAGTTACCACAGCGCCAAAAAGGATGACTTATGACCGTTTTTCACACTTATGGCCATTGCAGCATCCCCATGGTCACGTGATCAAAATTCGGACGCTTGGCAACTGGCACATGTTTATGACGGCTGCAACGTCCCGGGGATCATGTGATCCCCTTTTGTGACCTTCTGACAGGCAAAGTCAATGGGGAAGCTAGATTCATTTAACAACCATGTTACTAGCTTACCAGCTCAGTGTTTCAGTTGACAGCTGTGGCAAGAAAGGTTGTAAAATGGGGCAAAATTCACTTGACAACTATCTCCCAACAACATAAATTTTGGGCTCAGTTGTGGTTGTAAGTTGAGGCCTAGCTGCCTCACTGTTCTCATCATTGTCTAAGTGGTTTGGGGATGCTGGAAGTTTTAATCCAGCAACTTCTTTATATATATCTTTATACTGTATATCTTTATATCTATATATCTATATAAGTTTTTTTATTTTTATAACAAAAACAACAAATAAAACCGTCTTTCAGTTATACACTGTGTCGACTGGGTACATCTATCTTGTGCACATATTAATATTTGTATACATTTCTTACTAAGTTTACATTCATATTATAGCCTATTCGGCATTATATATCATAATATATGATTATAACAATATCATTTAAATTCTTACTTTATTTTCCAACCATTTATAAAATAAATCCCAAATCATATAAATACTCCATTTCTTCTTGTTCTCGAATTGCCAATGTTAATTTACTCATAATCCAGCAACTTCTGGAGGGGCACAGGTTTCCCTTTTCAAACTGGATGCAAATGTAGATTTTATTTATTTTATTTATTTATTTTGTCAATTGATTATAAGATAACAGGTATAAGTATAAACATAGTTATGAATACATGAAATGGATACATATAAGAAAAATAAAAAAGAAACAACAGGACAGGGACGGTAGGCATGTTGGCTCGCTTATGCATGCCATAATGTCGGATTATAACTCCCATGGCCATCCTGATGAGAAGGAACAAGAATCATAGAGTTTGATGGGCCAGAGAATCCAGCCTTCTGTTCAGGGCAAGGAACTACATAAAAATATCCCTGAAAAGGGGCTTCCAGGCTTGTTTAAGCACACCAACAACTGTAAATGCTACTGGGTGGGGGAAAGCTTTATCTAAGAAATCAGAGAGGGACTTCTGAAGCCTGTGCTCTCTAGAACCGAGGCGTCCAACCTTGGGCCTCTTTAAGACCTGTGGACTTCAACTCCCAGAATTCCACGGCTCTCGTGACTGGCTGGGGAATTCTGGGACTTGAAGTCCACAGGTCCTAAAGTAGCCAAAGTTGGACATCCCTGTGGTAGAAGAGGTCCGGAGGGCCGCTCCAGAGAGATGGGAAGAAGATGAGAACCAGTGTCCTTCAAATGAAGACAGATCCCATCATCTGAGTTGCTGGAGATGACGGGATCTGAACTGTAGGCAGAAGAAAAGTGACGAAATGTGACAGAGCAGAGATTGTCATTGTTTTTCAGCCTAGCCATGACTTTCTTGAATGTTCCAACTCTGCTTTTTCTCCATTTTGAGACAAGGAAGGGTTTGAGGTTAGGCAGGGATTGACAGCCTTTGATTTTATTGGCATTTAAGATACCCATTCTGCTCTTGAGGGTGTGCAAACACAGCTTTGGGAATGGAGGGAGAGAGCAGGAGTGGTTTACTAAAGAGATGCTTTGCTTGCCTTAAACCTCTCCAAGATACTCACTTTGTCTGTTAAAGACCACCTCCTGAGGCAAAACAACCACAACAAACTTCCAAATTGTGCCCTGTCCATCAGGAATGTAAATGGATGCTGGGGCCCATGTGCCTCAAGCCATAGCTTGCCCACCCCTCCCTAAAGGCAGCCTTCTCTTAAAACCGCACATCTTAAGATCTAATGACAGATTTGAGGATCAGTAAAAGAGAAGAGATCACTAAATCAACAAAATCCTTGCCTCTGGACTATAGATCAGTCTCTCTCTCTCTCTCTCCCCTTCCATCTATCCCCCCTCCTCTCTCTCCAGCTGGTTAAGATCTCTCCAATTTCAGAAGGCATTTATTCCATAACCCATGTCAGTTTTAATCTATATCCTGTTTCAGCGCCTCTATCTGCCTGCTTTTACTCTATTCGCAATTGTGCCTGGTTATTGTTCATCTTTTCAACAATGTCAATTCTTTGAATTGCTTCTAAGGTTTGCCAGCCACTCTAGTCGATATAAACGCACCAGATGGCAGCAAATTGGCTTTTTAAGAACACAATTAAATACACTTGGAGTGGAAGATTCTGGAAGGTGCCAGGCTGAAAAAGGCTGATATGAAGTCTTGAGTGACTTAGATTTGGATCTAAAGTTTAGGACGCCAAGATTCTTTGTCTGCGATGGATCAAGAAACTGGACACTTATGTTTATTTATGGGGAAATAGTGCCTACTCTCCTGCTTTATAATCTTCCTTCCCACCCAACACTCAAAATGTAAGATAGCATCCTGAATCCTTATTCCCAAAGCCTTCAGCTAATGGGAAGCATTTTGGACTTCAGAATTTAGTGCCTGGGATCTAAACATCAGTTTATTGACGTTCACCAGTAACTATCAAAAGCAGTTAGAATAGAATAGAACCCTAACCCTAACCCTAACCCAAATTTATGTTGCTAACAACTTAAGTGAGTTTTGCCCCATTTTATGACCTTTCCTGCCACCGTTGCTAAGTGAATCACTGCAGTTGTTAACCTCACGCTGTTATTAAATGGATTTGGCTTCCCCCTTGACTTTGCATATCAGAAGAGTCACCAAAGGCAATTGCATGACCCCTGAGACTTGAATAGAATAGAACAGAACAGAACAGAATAGAATAGAATAGAATAGAATAGAATAGAATAGAATAGAATAGAATAGAATAGAATTTTTTATTGGCCAAGTGTGACTGGGCACACAAGGAATTTGCAAATGCTCTCAGTGTACATAAAAGGAAAGATACATTTGTCAAGAATCATCAGGTACCACAATGATAGTTATAGGGTACAATACGCAATCAAATCATACTAGGAAACAGTCAATATACTTATGAATACAAGTCAAAATAGGCAAGAAAATGGTAAGAGAACACCTATCCACTCTAGACAAATTCAAATCACCAGGTGCAAAAAAAAAAATTGCATTCTGGGGTTCTGAAAGAACTGGCAGATGTAGATTTTGGAATCACTGAACTATATCTTTCAAAGATCCTGGAGATTTTTAAAGAAAAGATTTGTCTGGAATGGTATAGAATCTAGGGGGGTGGGGTGCTGGACGAGAAGACTTGCAAGATCTCTTCGTCCTCTGTTATTCTGTATAATTGCGGCTGGCATCTTCAGAGACAAGATGGAGAACTACCACAGACCATGGAAAACTAAGCAAAGATTGACTGGGCTCCTGTCTTTACAGCCGGGTGTCTTGGCACCTGAGTGTCTGGCTGTGCCAGCCACAGTTGCTGGCAAAACATCAGGAAATCTGATTCTCGACCAGGGTCACTAAATCCTGAAGCTCAACACTGCCCAACAGAATCCGGCCGGTCGGTTGTGAAACCCTAAACCAATGTAGCCTTCAGCTAATCTTCCATGAAGATCTTAAGACAAAAGTAAATGGGATAGCCAGAGGATTAAGACTGGGGAAAGTACCCTTGGCACGAAAAGGTCAGAGAAGGACCTCCACAACAATGATAGATGGCTCTGAATTCTCCTTCTTTCTCTTGGGAAAGTACCCTTTCTTCCATGGACCTCTGAAGTGAGCCACTTGCAAAAAAAGGAAGTCTTCTAATCTAGAAGAAGCATTTTTGGACTGAAGTGCCACTACGTATCATCTACAACTAAGAAACTGGACCATAGGTCCAGCAAGATATTATTGAACAGAATAGAATAGAATTCTTTATTGGCCAAGTATGATTGGACACACAAGGAAATTGTCTTGGTGCAAATGTTCTCAGTGTACATAAAGGAAAAATAAAATACATTCATCAAGAATCATAAGGTACAACACTTAATGATAGTCATAGGGTACAAATCGGCAATCAAATCATACTTGGAAACAATCAATATAAATTGTAAGGATACAAGCAACAAAGTTACAGTCATACAGTCATAAGTGGGAGGAGATGGGTGATAGGAACAATTATTAATGCAGACTTAGTAAATACATGTTGCTCCTAATAAATCTTTTGGATTCTTTTGAAGCTTGGCTCGAGGATCATGATTTAATTAGGGCAATCTCCAGAAATCTGACACAATAACTGAATACTGAAATGTGGATATGGATGGAAAGCAACAGGACAAGGTGAGAAGACATCGTTAATGGAGGAAGCACACCCTGAAATGCCCCTTTCCTGAACCATGAGTTAAAAAGTAGCTAGTGTGATCCCAACTTTTCCTTTGAGTCCTTTTTAAAGTCATAGATTTGGTCTGGACACCTGGATGGTGAGCTTGGATAAGATCCAGAAATCTTTGGGTAAAGTCTTCAACAATCCTTAATTCTGGCCTTTATCGTCGTCTTCTAAATCAGTCTCAAGAAGGCAGGGTTGGGCTGCTGGGGGTTTGCAGGGGTTCGGGAGATCCTCAAGCTAAGATTTTGTGCAGTTCGGAGAACCCCCAAATCCCACTCCTGGCTGGACCCGCCCACCCTGCCCCGCCCCTGCCGGGAGACCCTGTTTTGGATGCAGGTAAGTGCAGGTTGCACGTGGAGGCTCGGGGAGGGCCCCCTGGAAGTTCAGGAAGGCCGGAAACGGGTTTTTGGCCTCCTGGAGGCTTGAGGAAAGCCTCCGGAGCCCGAGGAGGGCAAAAATGCCCCCCCCCCCATGGTGCAGGAGGCTAACTATGCCACACCCACCATGGCACACCCACCCAGCAACCGGGCAGAGAACCTGTTGCTAAATTTTTTGAAGCCTACCTTTAATAAACACTCAAAGGTGTTTTTTCAGAAGGCAACTGGACTTTTTTTTTTTAATAATTTTTTTTATTGATTTTCAATAAACAAACATACGCAAACAAAACACAAAACATAAAAACATAAAATTTCTTTTTGGAAAGCGGCTTAATCCCGGGTTACATCTTTTTGTACAGACATAAATTCGAATTCATGTTCACTTTACGTACCATTTCATATCTTATTTACCATTCTACATTTTCTATATAGCTTCTCCCCTCTTTTCACTCTCTTAATTCTGTTTTATTTATTTCATCTCAATTTAAATCATTACGTTTATATCTTTTTCTGTTCTCTTTCAATTATCTATTATCTTTTCTCATTAACACAAAATTTCTCCTGTAATTACTGATTGAAGTATGACGCCTTTATATCTTTCCCCTAAGTTTAACACTTAAAATAATATATAATTTTCATTCTGATTCTGCTTAGTATATTCTAAAGCTACATACTATATTTTAAAATAAAAAAGAATAATAAGTTTATAATATAATTAAAACAATAATCCATAACAAATTAAACTCTATCGTTAAAACTTAAGCATTTTACACATTCCTTTTAATATTTTATCCCATTTTATAATCATATAATATTCCAATTTTCTAATTCTTTCAAATACAAATACAACAATACAGTCTTATGAACTTTTGCAGAATCTCTTTTTTAATTATATTTTTTACCCATTATCTCTGAATAAATCCTGTTTCTTTACATCTTGTTTCAAACCTTTGTAACTGAAAGCAACTGGACTTTCTTGTTTCCTCTTCTTTGAAGACATTTCACTTCTCATCCAAGAGCTGAGGAAGCTTCTTGGATGAGAAGCGAAACGCCTTCTAAGAAGAAACACGGAAGTCTAGTTGCCTTCTGAAAAAAGCGCCTTTGGGACAACCATGATCTGGATGATTGAGAATCGCCATAGACTTCTAAATCAGGGTTGCCCAACCTTAGCCATTTTAAGATGTGTGGACTTCAGCTCCCAGAATACCCCAGCCAGAATGGAGTCCACACATCTTAAAATGGCTGAGGTTGGGAATCACTTTTCTAAATGAACTTTTTCTCATAGTCCTCTAATAATTCCTGTTAACTTGCAGCTGTGCTCCCTTCCTATGAAGAATATTTTCCCCAACGCCATGTCTTTGTTCCCCCTACAGCCCGCAGATGCCATGTTATGTTTAACTGATGGATTTCTCTTGACACCTTTCTTGTCAGTTTCTGACCCCAAGCTTACTTGCACAATTGTGTGACTGGACTCCTCTCCACATGCTTTACAGAAGGGAGGAAACCTGCAACATTTCACAGCTGGCGGTCAAATATTCAGCCTTTGGCTGATGCATGTCTCTCTTTCTTTCTAAAGTATACACAACACACTAAATTATCCACATTTCAAGGGTCCATCAGGATACCAAGGAGCTCCAGGAGAAGACTCATCATGGTGGATGCCACTGAGCTTAGGTGACTTCACTTAAAGTGGTTGTAGCCCTTCAGAAATGCTTTAAAACAAAATTGTTTGTACTTGCCAAGGACTGATGCTGTTTCAGAATATCTGTCTCTTACACCTGTGATGGTGAACCTATGGCACGTGTGTCACAGGTGGCATGCAGAGCCATTTCTGCGGGCACGCAAACCCCTGCCAAATTTACCTGCACTGTGCATGCGCGTGCCTCCCAGGTAATTTTTGGCTTGTTTGAGGTTTTTTTGTCCTCCCCGGAGGCTGGAGGGAAGCTTCTGCAGTCTCGGGAGGCCGAAAAACAGGCCTTCCGGAAATACCGGAAGTGCCAAAACGGGCCTGTTTTTCAGCCTCCCGAGGCTGCAGAGGCTTTCCTCCAGCCTCCGGGAAGGCAAAAAGGCCTCAAACAGGCCGAAAATCAGCTAGGAGGTACGCGCACGCATAGTGCAGGTAAAGGGGTGGGGTGGGGGTGTTGCACGTGCATGCGCGGGAAGGCAGGGTGCATTGTGGGTGCTGGCCCGCACGTGTGCTGTATCGGCACACCATAACAAAAAGGTTCACCATCGGTGTCTTACACTTTTTAGTGACCATTCAAAGTTAGAACAGCACTGAGAAAAGTGACTTAGGATTGTTTTTCACACGATCATGGCAGCATCTCCATGGCCATATGATCAAAATTCAGACACTGGGCAGCTAAGCTCACATTTATGACGGTTGCTGTTGTCCTGGGATCAGGTGATTCTCTTTTGCGTCCTTCCAACAAGCAATAGGGAAGATAGGTTCACTTAACAATGGTGTTATTAACTTAACAACGGCAGTGATTCACTTAACAGCTGTGGAAAAGAAAGTCATAATGGGGCAACATTCACATAACTGTCTTGCTGAGCAATGGAAATGTTGGGCTCAGCTGTGGTTGTAAGTTGAGGACTACCTGAAGTCATGGTTTTAGACTTGGGAGACCTACCCTTCATAAATTTACCTCAGACTTTAAAAAGTTCATGGGTTGCCATGCTTCTAGCAACGTCAGCCATCTATTGTTACTGTATTTTCTCCGCTTCTTTGCAAAAAGAAAAAAAATACCAATGGGTGATTCTTCCATTTTGGACTCCCATCTGTCAGAAATGGTGTACGGTCTCCTGCTTGGGCAGGGGGTTGGACTAGATGACCTACGAGGTCCCTTCCAACTCTGATTATCTGTTATCTGTTAGGTTTGCTCAGCTTAGTTACCAAGTAGGATGTCCAGCTGTAAGTGAAGAGAGTTGCTCCTGGTGCCTCTAATAATAGTATCGATGAAAAACTGATTCCAGCTGGCACAGTTTCTATGACAATGTTTGAATCTCTTTTTATTATCTTGGCAGTTAACTTGGCTCAATATTTTAATTGTAAACTGGCAACAGCGAGGATGTGTTGTGTTTAGGCTCTGAAACCAACATTATGCTTTGCAGGATGCAGGGATGCACAGGTTGTGTCTATGCAATATAGGTACCCATTCCTGCTCTGACATACATTTTTGGCTTCAGATCGAATGTCTAATGCACTGATGGCTGACCTTTTGTCAAATATTCAGAAAATGCACAATCTCCCCAAACAAGAGAAACAATTCTTTTCATATTCATTTATTTCTTAAAAAAATAGCAATAGCACTTACACTTATATACTGCTTTCCAACGCTTTCCAGCCCACTCTAAGCGGTTTACATAGGTCAGCATATTGCCCCCAACAATCTGGGCCCTCATTTTACCACCTCGGAAGGATGGAAGGCTGAGTCAACCTTGAGCCTGGTGAGATTCGAACTGCCAAATTGCAGGCAGCCAGCAGACAGCAGAAGTAGCCTGCAGTACTGCACTCTAACCACTGTGCCACCGTGGCTCAAAAAATCAATTCTTCTTTCTTCCCTCTCTCCCTTCCCTTCCCTTCCCTTCTTCTCCTCTCCTCTCCTCTCCTCTCCTCTCCTCTCCTCTCCTCTCCTCTTCCCTTCCCTTCCCTTCCCTTCCCCTTCCCTTCCTTCCTCATGTGTGGTGCTATGTATTATATAAAGAAAAATCAAATAATTACAAAAATGAAATACAAGTAAAACAAATTTTCAAAGGCCGCAGAAGAGTAGCCTCCATTTTCACAAGGCCTCTGCAGCCCTGGCCTCACACAAGAACAGGGTGTGTTTCCGAGTATTGTTGTCAGGTATCGGTGAATGCTGGCAGCTCATCCAAAATGCCAGGCCGTGTTGCCCCGACACGTATGTCAGGTGTTCGCCATCGCCGATCTAACGTATTCCTAGCCACTCAACCTTGGCCCTTGGGTAGTATGAAAAGATGAAAATGAAATGAAATTCTCTGAGCACAGATGGATCTGAGGGTTTTTTTTTTTGTAACACAACCAAGAGCAGATAGGTTTTTTTTCCGCCATCCCAGCGGGAATCAAGAAAGATGTTTGGATTTTGTGCAGAGGCAGTGAGGCTTGGGAAGGCCCCGGAGGGCTTTATGGGGGCAAGATTAGAAAATTTCATCTTGACAGTGATCCATGGGTGTCTCCCACCCCCCCTCCGCCCGCCCATTGATTGGGTTAAGGGGTGGGGGGTGGGGTCATCTGAGCAATATTTGAATAATTTAAAAGGAGATTTTTCTCTCTGACACCCACCCTGGTGCTCCAGTCGTGCCAGATGGGCTGGGAAGGTTATTCACAAGGCCAGCTGTGAATAATGAATGAATAAGTCTCTGATAATGATGCCTCTGTAACCCCAGAGGGAGTAGCTGGGAGGGAGGCACAAAGGCACGGGTTGATAGCGCCTTCAGAGAATAATGAGGATTTGTAGGAAAGATTCCACGTAGAAAGAAAGCTGCTTCTGGTTTTCCCTTTGACACCTGCTATGTCTTTTTGCTCTTTAAGATGGGGACTAAAATTAGCG
>NW_020769445.1:136910-155286 GCF_900518735.1 Pseudonaja textilis | reverse complement strand
TTCCTTCCTTCCTTCCTTCCTTCCTTCCTTCCTTCCTTCCTTCCTTCCTTCCTTCCTTCCTTCCTTCCATTTTGCAGTAAATAAAATGTCCCTGGCTTCGCTCCCTCTCAGCTCTATCAAAAAGGCAACAGCAAACCACTTCTGGTTTGCCAAAAAAACAACTGCAGGGCGTCGTCCAGGCAGTCTCTAAGACTCCACACAAACTTGAAAGCATTCATGTGTCCCATGTCATGTGTGCGCACATGCACACACATGGACACACATATATGCACGACTCCTGGAACGTGCTCTGCATGAGGCTGCTTTTAAACATCCTCTGAAGACTTCAGCTGATGCCAGATGCACTGGCCATCAAGCTCAAGAGTATTTGCCAGGAGGTGCACCCTTTTGCGGGGCCCTGTATTAGCTTCCCATTAACTTCCCAGTGCAATTTAGTCTTTTCTCTATAAAACTTTTTATGCCCTGGCACTGGTCATGGTGCAAGAAAAATGCATTTCTCCACTTGATCTGGGCTCAATCTTTTCAGTCATGCAGAGAGAAGCAGCTGGTCGTCCCCTGTTTTCATGAGATCACAGGGACCAAATCCCCAAAATGAGGGGCCAAAAACTCCCCCCCCACACCAAATGACCCGTGGGAGATTTGAGTCGCTCTGATATTATCCCCTTTCTGGATTTAACTGAAGATTTCCAGCTTGGGGGTAGATGCCAGGTGTTGTGTCGGTTGACGTATGTTTTATTATGGCTGTTGTTTCCTCTTGGTTGGCTGGCAGGAGTCTTTGTGTAATTGTGGTGGGCCACGAGATTTATAAAAGAAATAAATGGAGTAAGAATGTCCTGTACGTTTTATTCTCTTTCAGGGGAGAATGGCAGGCAGCTGGAGGTCAATCATGGTCATCTACTGGGTTGGTGTGGGTGGGTGACAAAATTTAGAAGATGGCAGGTGCATCGCTGAGAATCGCCCAACATTTTGTCACACCACTAAGCTGTTGCATTTATGAGACAATCATGAGACTCTGTGAACTGATGATGTGATGATTCCTTCATGCTTGTTTCAATATCGCATCTGTCCCTGAACTGATTAAGCTGTGAATCTTCACCCTTGTTTGAAAGGGAAGGAATTCTGCTTCTTTTTCTCTCGCCATGTATGCCTAAACATATTTAAAAATAAGAAAATCACGCCTCATTTCCTTCCGTTTTTTATCAACCTGTGACCGTTGATGGAGGAGAAGCATACGCTTAATTCATGGGGTTCAAATAGCGCTGGCTGGGGCTGTTGCAGGAAGAAAGTTTCTTCAGGAAACACAAACTGGGAGAGGCAGTTTTGTCTAGTGGTGAAGGCATCCGGCTGGAAACCAGGAGACTGTGAGTTCTAGTCTGACTCTAAGCAAGAAAACTGGCTGGGTAACTTTGGGCCAGTCGCTCTCTCTCAGCCCAACTCATAGGATTATTGTTGTGGGGAAAATAGAAGGAGGAAGATGTGTTTGGATTTGTTCACTGGTATTCAGCAGGTTCTGGAGAACTGGTAGCGGAAATTTTGAGTAGTTTGGAGAACTGGCAAATACCACCACTGACTGGAGATTTTACAGTTTCCTTCCCCTGCCACGCCCACCAAGCCACGCCCACAGAACCGGTAGTAAAAAAAATTGAATCCCACCACTGGTTCGCTGCCTTGAGTTATTTGTAAAAATAATAAAGTGCAGGATATTAAACCAAAAAACATACAAACATTGACCAGGAAAGAGTTTAGGAATTGATTTTAAACCATTTAATGTGGTTTAGGCATAGCTTTCCGTCCTGCCCTTGTTCTAAACCAGGGGCCTTCAACCTTGGCAAGTTTAGGACTTGTGGACTTCAACTCCCAGATTTCCTCAGTCAGCCAAGCTAGCTGGGCAATTCTAGTAGTTGAAATCCATACGTTGCAAAGTCGCAAAGTGTGGAGACTTAAGTTTACTCTAAAACCATCTTAGTCTTGGCTTCAGTACTCCTTGCTTGTACCTCAGGTACAGAATACCTTATAGACATTGGGTGGATCTAGCTAAAGAGTGTTGTATCCAGCGGTGGGATTCAAATTTTTTTTTTACTACTGGTTCTGTGGGCGTGGCTCGGTGGGCGTGGCAGGGGAAGGATACTGTAAAATCTCCAGTCAGAGGTGGGATTTGCCGGTTCTCTGAACTACTCAAAATTTCCACTACCGGTTCTTCAGAACTGGTCAGAACCTGCTGAATACCACTTCTGGTTGTATCCCTATGTGGTGAGATAAATATCTATTTTATTATCTCTGTAGCATTTTTTTTTCAGGGAATGATCAGAGCTGGGTTTTGCATTACAAGCCAACCAACCAACCAATCAAACAGTTATAGATAATTCTCTTCATGCCTCAAGTGGATTCTTGGTCCATTCAGAACTAAAGAGGGTGAAATAATATGTGGGAATGACCTTGAGAAACAAGGGGAAGAGATGCTAGCTAGAAAACAATCAAATAAAAGGAAGAGGGATCTGTGGCTGCTTAATAGTCAGAGAAAGACACCAACCTGAATCAATCAGGCTGTTAAAAGTGACGGTAGGAGATTTGTACTTTCAGACTTGCAATGTTCTATTAATGTAACCTTACAACAAAGTAGGATTAGCTCATCTGCTCGTGTTTACCATGTGAATACCTCTTCTTTTCAACTTTTGGTGGGATGCTTCCCTTTTCTCCCTATCACTTCTGCTCACAACCCTACCCCCTTCCTTTCTTCCTTGTCACTGGGGGTATCCACAGGGAGGGTATCAAAAAAAGACAAAATGGAAGCCACAGCCATGAAGTCGAAGCCTTACCTTTTGTACATGCTCCGTGATACATAAAAAGGGGTGGGCTTTTCATTGTATTGGGTGGCGGGGTGTCATCATTTTGACTTGTCCCTCTGTAGGCCCTCCAATTGTCACACAGCAAGTTGGTTACTGAGTTGACAGGATTCTTTGCAAAAGGCTCTTGAAATAAGTCAAGGATTTTACAAAATTAACCCAAAGGGCTCATTCATCCTTAAAGCGGCAGGTTGCAAACCCCTGACTTGGAGCTTTAAAAGCTGAGAAAAAGATCTTTGAATTGGGTTGCCTATAACTTGCCATCCTGTTCACCTATCACACACAAACACACACACACACACACTCAAGTTGCCAGGGTAAATCAAGCCTGCCATTGAGTGCATGTTGAAAAAAACATTATATATACCTGACTCACTGTCTCCGTGTGTCAAGAAAAGAAATGTCAGCAGTTCATGAGAAAACGCTGATGATTGAGCTTTTAATAACTCAAACACTCATCCGGATCCGAGGAGAAAAACTGGATCAGCAAGAAATATGAGATTCGGATGAGGGAGAACGAAAACAGCTGCACAAACGGGTGTCCAAATTGTTAAGTGTCAGAAGACATGATGTTCGCTCCTGAGATCATGAAATCCAGGGTCACGAAAATAAGTGGCCCCACTTCTGTACATTCTTATGTCCGCCATGCTTGTAAAAAGAGGTGGAGCTTCGGTCACATGACCTTGACTGCCATATTGACTTCTTTGACTTCTCGCCACTCAGTTACACCCAGATACTAATAAGGTGCTTTTTACTAGTCCCTTTGGACCCATCTGAGTACAGGTGTGCAACTTGATAGGGTGTGAGATAGGGTACAGGTGTGCAATCTTTTTTCACTTAACAACCAGGTTACTAACTTATCAACGGTAGTGATTCACAATCACTGGGGCAAGGAAAGTTGGGAGGGAAGGCAAAATTCACTTAACAAATGTCTCACTTAATAGCAGAAATTTGGGGCTCACTTGTGGTTGTAAGTCGGAGCCTACCTGCATGCTTACCATTGGTTTTTCCGGGAGTTCTCTCAGTGCTCCTTTTAGGGCCTGGAAAAGAAAAAGGCAGGGTATCCATCTAAATCATAAAATTGATGTCTTTCCTTGACAACCACAGCGATTAGATTTCAGCCTCTGAAACCTGATCTTCCATATTTAACATTTGACATGCAAAGGGCTGTTAGTATGTGACAGAACAGAGAGCTTTGCGGGCAGCGTCTGGGGAAATCCAATGGTCCAACAGCTGGTGGAACAATTTGTGGGTAGAAATTTCTTCTATTTTTTTTTCTTCTCTTAGGAAACGTTTCATTTTGTTGAACAACTGACTGACTCCAAAGTGGAATAAAGAGCTGCCTATCTTGGAGGTAAAAAATATGTACTGGTTCCAGAAATGACTTTTTCTGGGCATAAAAGTTTGGTCTAGTGGTTAAAGCACATGGCAACTAGGGCATTGTGAGTTCTAATCCTCTCTTAGTCAAGAAAGTTAGCTGGGTGACTTGGATCAATAAATCAGGAAATTACGAGTTCTAGTCCTGCCTTAGGCATAAAAACTGGCTGGGTGACTTTGGGCCAATCACCAGGAGTTTGTGAGTTCTAGTCTCACTTTAGGTATAAAAGCCATTTGTATGACTTTGGGCCAATCACACTCTCTCAGCCCAACTCGATTGCATAGGGTTGTTATTTGGGGGGAAATAAAAGGAGGAAGAAGCAATGGGTGGAAACTAATCAAAGAGAGAAGCAACTCAGAACTCAGGAGAAATTTCCTGACAGTGAGAACAATTAATCAGCGGAACAACCTGCCTCCAAAAAGTTATAAATGCTCCAACATTGGAAATTTTTAGAAGAGATTTGATAACCATTTGTCTGAAGTGGTGTAGGGTTTCCTCCTGCCTAAGCAAAGGGTTGGACTAGAAGACCTCCAGGGTCCCTTCCAATTTTACTATCCTATCCTATCCTATCCTATCCTATCCTATCCTATTCTGTAATTAAGTATGTTCGTCACCTTGAGATTTTTTAATAAAAATAATCAAGGTGGGATATAATTAACAACAATAATAATTCCACAGATTTCCTTGCCATGTTCCTGCAGCTATATGCTCTTTCCCATGTGGTCTTTGTAACCATCTGGTCTCTCTTCTCTTCTGTGAGCGTAGTTCTCTCTCACCCCACCCCCTTCTCTCTTTTTCTTTCTCTCTCTCCTTAATTCTCCATTTCCCATGAGCTATATTTAACCACACGAAGCCTCCTCATTTTACAAGAGATAAATTAATCTGGTTCTAGCAAGTCGCTTCCTCACTCTCGATCTCTGCCCAGCTCTTTGTGAGAGGTTGAAGAGGTAGGCTGCGATCATGCAGATGGAGTCCGGAGTGTAGGTGGGTGGAGGAGGAGACATCCAGCTGAATTTTATTTATTTTATTTATTTATTTATTTGATTTGTCAATCGCTTACAAGATGTAAGTATATACATAGTTGTGAATACATGAAAGACATGAAATTCTAGAGAAAGGTGGCAATGCCTTTTATTTTCTCATTTCCCTTCCTTCCCCTACCTCAAAGATAATCCCCCTGGGAAATCAGAGTTTCCATCCCCAGCCAAAAACACTCCCTCCAGCTGGCAGTGCAGGCCTGGCTTGGATTGGGCCCTGCACCGTCACTCTTCTGCATTTAGAGAGCCAGAGGAACTGCAGAAAATGGAGGGTGGGGGAGTTGTTTCTGCTGCTCAGAGATATACAAGAGTGTGTGTGTGTATGTGTGTGTTTGCATGTGCATAGCCTCCGAGGCCCCGTTGGCTGTTTCCAGTGGCTCTCAAGGTCATATTTTTCTTCTTTTTTCTCTCGAAGGAGTTGTCATGTTAGCTTAAAAATGACCCAGAGTTTTATGACTCCATCGAGGGCAGCGTATTTATGACTGCATATGCTTTCCTGGATTGTAGCCCAGGATATTAGCTATATGGGGAGTTCTCCTAAATTAAAGCTATGGATTCATATGTTACCATCATACAATGGCGTATTTATAGAGCCAAGGTTTTTTTTTTTTTAGTGGTTAAGACTCCAGGCTGGAAACCAGGAGACTGTGAGTTCTAATTCCGCTTCAGGCATGAAACCTGGATGGGTGACTTTGGGCCAATCACCAGGAGAGTGTGAATTCTAGTCCCGCCCTAGGCATGAGAGCTGACTGGGTGACTTTGGGCCAATCACAAGGACACTGTGAGTTCTAGTCCCGCCTAACACATGAAAGCCGGATGAATGACTTTGGGCAGTCATTTTCTTTCTGTCCAACCCACCTTACAGAGTTATTGTTGTGGGGAAAATAGGAAAACAAAATATTAGTCACATTCGTCGCCTTGAGTCGCTTATAAAAATTATCAAAGTGGGATATAAGCAAAATAAAATTTTAAAAAATTGATTCTAAAAAGGACTATCAAAGAGAAAATCATTTTTCCTTTGTGGATCTGTAAACTGGGAACTGGTCAACAGGAAGCCCATTGCTGCAAGAGGCTCTTTTGATCACCAAAGATCAAAAGATATATATGCTATCCTGCTGCATTAAACTGAGAACGTGTTTAAACATTAAAAATAGCTGAAATCTGTGAGCTCATCGGATCTTACAGGACGTTCACGATTTGAAGTGAGGTTATAGAAAATCTTGTTAACAATAAGATATTAAATAATCTTGTGTGACATTGGTGAGATTTTTAAACGAGGTCACTGAAATCTCAAGAGATATAGAAATAGCAATAGCACTTAGACTTATATACCGCTTCACAGTGCTTTCCAGCTCTCTCTAAGCGGTTTCCAGAGCCAGCCTACTGCCCCCAACAATCTGGGTCCTCATTTTATCCACCTCAGAAGGGATGGAAGGCTGAGTCAACCTTGATCCCGGTGAGATTTGAACTGCCAAATTGCAGGCACCGGCAGTCAGCAGAAGAAGCCTGCAGTACTGCACTCTAACCAATATGCCACCGTGGCTCATATCAATTAATAAATCAATTAACATGTGGGGAGACATTTTTGTGGGTGATTGTCATAGTTGTGTCTTTGTGCATGCCTTTGAGTCCACACAGTTTACTTGGCAAGAGTTTCAGAAGTGGTTTATGTTGTGTTCCATGAATAAGAAAGTTTTCCCTCTGGTCCGCTGATTAGGTGGGAAAATACTGAAAGCTGATTGGTTGGCCCGTCTGACAACTCCTCTAAAAGGAGAACTGTCAGATGGGGCTTTTGCTGGTTGTTGCTGTTACTCAAATAAAGAAGTTCTTATCGTTACCTCGGATTCGTGCCTTCCTTTCAGCCACAATATAACAGTTTATTTCCTCCTTCTTCCTAGAACGGAAAGCTGAAATAATAAGCCAGTTTTGTACAGTGATTAGGGTGCTGGCCTAGAAACCGGGTGATTGTGAGTTCTAGTCCCATCTTAGGGAGGAAAGCCAGCTGTGTGAACTTTGCACCAGCCGTTCTCTCTCTCTCTCTCTCTCTCTCTCTCAGGCCAACCCACCTCACAGGGTTGTTGTGGGGAAAGTAGGAGAGGAAGGAGTATTAAATATGTTCACCACCTTGAATTATTGACGGCAATAATCTATATCTATAAAAGCGAAATACCATTCGCGCATCATCACAAAATCACCAGAACCGTAAAGCCTACAAACTTGAAATTTGGCATGTATGTTTCTCTTGGCTTCTAGATGCTCTTTAAGAAAGGATTTTCTGAAATGGCCATCAGAGCATTAGTATTTCGTATATTATTATTAACACACTCTGATGCTAAGGAGTTCTACTCCCACTCCCCATCCGAAAAGAAATCTCTTCCAAATGCAAAACACAAGCAGAGGAGAGGAGTTTCAGTTTTCAGTTTTACTTTCACAAGCAAGCAGCTTTACTATAGAACAGTTGAGCTAAGCCACGCCCAGGCACCTTGCTGTCTCCTTGCTCACCCAGCAAATACTTTTTTTCAGTTTCCAAACAGCCCTCAATTCACACACCCACTGACAGGATGCTAGCCTGATGAATGCTGGTAGGCAGAGGCACAACTCCACCCCGCTCCCCTCTTATTTTCCTCCCCCAAAACTAAGCCCGATCACAGAGTTTCGTAGCAAAGCACAGGTATAGAGCTAGTAAATAAATAATATTATTTGTTTTAAGAAAGTTGCCACGGTTGAGGAACTCTGGGCTAGAGGCTTCCTCTGAGGTTAGTTTTAATATTGCACACTCAGCCTCCAATAAATGAGGGACTCTGGAATCAATGGGGACAGCATAATCATTGCCCCCTCCCAGTATTGGCTGCCCACAGGCAGGGTCTATTTCTCGCCAGTTAGAGAACCAGTCTGGAAGGCACCCCATTTCTGCTTCCCAACAGTGAATGCTCCCCCTCCTTTACAGGGCCTGTCCCAGTTTCGCTGTCCTCTTCCAGCTTCCAGTCAGGCATTGTCTTGGTTTTTCCACCCCTTGTCCTCTCTGCCTTCCCAGACCTTACATTAGTCACACCCCCAAGCCAAGCCAGGCCTAACAATATTTCCATTGTCCTTCCCCCTTTCTCATCCCTGTTGCAAACGCCTCACCCAGCCATCGCTTGGCAGTGCCCTCGGCAGGCTGGATCTCACCCCTTCTTATGTGCCAAAGAGCAAGAGGGTGGGAAGGAAGGGTTGCCAGGCAAGGAATCTAGGCACCTTGCCCTCTCCCGCCTGGCCCCGCTGCTGGCAAGGTCCCTTCACAGGGGAGTGTCTGGTATAAGACAAAAGCAAACAGGAGAAACGATTGCCTTACAAGTTAACTCTCTGCTGCCCTGAAAATGCCCTAATCCAGGCATGTTAGGCCAGGAAAGTTGAGGACTATCTGTCGCACTTTGCAGCTCAGCTATGGCTTTTGCCAACCAAAGCTGCACCGGTGAGATTGCCAGGTTTCCTCACCCTAAAGGGCAAGTTTGATTCCTTGCCCAAATTCTGGGTGGACAGAAGGGGCACGTAGCATCTATTCGTGCCGGCTGATGGTTTGCCGCTTAATTATGGTTCGTTGCAGTCGGTTGGATTCACAGCCACTGCTGAAGAAGTTGAGTATGATTCCTGCAGTTCACTTCACCCAAATTAAACAAATGGCATTTTTGCAAGTATGAAGTGGGAAGGAAGGTGCTTCCTGGACCAAGAACAAGCCCAGATGGTGAGGCTTAGGATAAGTAGTTCTGGATTTACAGCAGGTCATTTAGTGAAGTTACACCAGCACTGAAAAAAGTGACTTACAGTCGTTTTTCACACTTATGACTTGTTGCAGCATTCCCTGTGGTCACATGACCAAAATTCAGACACTTAGCCACTAGTTCATAGTTATGATGGTTTGCTGTATCCCAGGGTCAATGTGATCACCTTTTGCAACCTTTTGACAAGCAAAGTCAATGGGGAATGTTAAGATTCGCTTAACAACTGTGTTACTAACTTAAGAACTGTGGCGATCCACTTAGCAACTTTCGCAAGAAAGGCAGGAGTGGGATTCAAATATTTTAACAACCGGTTCTGTGGGCGTGGCTTAGTTGGTGGTCATGTGATTGGCTGGGCGTGGCCAACTCAGTGTCACTCACATCGAGGCACGCATCTCCTCGCCTGGCTTCTCATGACTGTGGGGATGCTGCAACAGTCGTAAGTGTGAAAAATGGTCATAAGTCACTTTTTTCAGTGCCAGTGTAACTTTGAATGGTCACTCCACACAAGCAAAGTACCAGAAAAGGAGGGGGGAAAAAAACTCCAGAGAAGTATATGAGACAGGAAGTCTAGTCCTGCCAAGAATGTAATAAGGTTTAACGGAGAGGCAGTTTCTGTAAGCAACACCAGAATGTTTCCTTCCAGCCTTCCTTAAAGGATTAGATCAGTACTTTCTTCTAACAACTGGTTCTTCAAACTCCTTAGAATGTTAACAACCGGTTCTAGCGAATAGGTGCGAACTGGTAGAATCCCACCCCTGAAGAAAGGGTTGTACCTGTGATGGCGAACCTATGGCTTGCGTGCTGGAAGTGGCATGCCAGAGCCACTTCTGCCGGCATGCGAGAGAAGAGCTCCACTGAGCGCACGGCACCTGCCTGCCAGCTGATTGTTGGGTATTTGGCGCGCATGCGTGGGGGGCATGGGGATGTGGGAGACATCCAAGCATGCGCATCAATGCATGGCATGCGGGGGGATCGCGCATGGATGTGCAGAGGGATGTGGGGTTTGTGTGCGCATTGCCTTCTGAGTGCTGGCATGTGAGTGTGTGCACTCAAACGTGCACAATTTTTAGCACAGGAGCTCCAAAAAGGTGAGTCACCACTGGGTTGTACAATGGGGCAAAACTCACTTAATAATTGTCTTGCTTAGCAACATAAATTTTAGGTGTAGTTGTGATAGTAAGTCAAGGACTATCTGTAGAAGAAAAAGAGTTTCTGTGCCTTCATAACTTCTCAGAGGAAGGAATTTCAGTGACCTTCACAGACTGCCTTTTGTTTTAAATAAGATATTGAAAATTTATATTCCTTTGCATTGACTAATTCTGTTTGCTGGTCCGTGAACTGAAGTTGAAAGGAGGCCTTAGAAGAATGCCTGGTTTGGATTTTCTGGTTAAATGAGTTGCAACCAACTCTTATTTCAAAAAATTAGTAGAAGAGGAGTACATAATATTTATTTTTTCATTTGTTTTCTCTGCCAGGACTCTTTTTGCATTTTAATTCATTTTAATTCAGACCTTGCTTGCCCTTTCAGGTTTCCCATCATTTTATCCTCACCACAATAGAATAGAATAGAATTCTTTATTGGCCAAGTGTGATTGGACACACAAGGAATTTGTCTTGGTGCAAATGCTCTCAGTGGACATAAAAGAAAAGATACATTCGTCAAGAGTCAAGAATCATAAGGTATAACACTTAATGATAGTCATAGGGTAGAATAAACAATTGAATCATACTAGGAAACAGTCCATATAAATCGTAAGGATACAAGAGACAAAGTTACAGTCCTACAGTCACAAGTGGGAGGGGATGGGTGATAAGGAGTGATGAGAAGATTAATAGTAATAGTAGTGCAGACTTTGTAAATAGTTGGACAGCGTTGAGGAAATTATTAGACAGTTTTGACTGCTTTTAGTGGAAGATAGGGATACCTGCAAACTATGGTTAAAAAAAAAAGTCAAGACAGCTGCTATGATTATGCAGTCAAAGGACATAACAGTTTTACTTGGTGCCATCATGTATATTTATTTTGTGCCGCTTTTAATTGCTTTTCATTGTTTTATGTCATGAGGTAAACTGCCCAGAGCAAGGATGAGTCATTATGTACCTTTGCAAACTGTGGACTTCAACACCCAGAATTCCTGAGCCAAACATGCTGGCTCAGGAATTTAACAGAATAACAGAACAGAGTAACAGAGTTGGAAGGGACCTTGGAGGTCTTCTAGTCCAGCCTCTGCTCAGGCAGAAAGCCCAATACTATTTCAAATAATCCTGGGAGTTGAAATCCATAGGTCATAAAGGGGACATAGTTGGCCACCCCTGGTTCAGAGTCACTTGTTGAGATGAGCAGCTATAGAAGTTGAATAAATAAAAACAAAATGAGTTGGTGGCATCTTTGTAGCCGCCATCTTGTCTTTTTTTTTTTTTTTACTATACTCTGTGTGGATGACTTTCATGGAAGATAAGTGAACTGGAGCCAGAAGCCACCAGAGAACTGACTGATCACTAAAACCAAGGGTTTTTTTCTTTTACTAAGTCAGTGTCAAATTGTCATACCAAGGTCCTAGTTTGAATTCTGCATGATTATTTCACTTTTAGAAGGTTTTCTGAAGGGGCTGCCGCAAGCCAAATGGAAATATGGCCTCTCGCCTTGAGGGTGAACTGGGGTTCGAAAGAGATCAGTCTAGGCATAGATGTTCCACCATGTTCCTACATTTTCACATCCTTTTAACTGCTTCCTTGTTGGGCTCCAAAAACCAAGAGAGACAAGCTGGGGGTTCTTCTGAGCAGTTTCCTTTATTCTTCTTCACCTATAGATAGAAATCTCGACAAACAGACTCCTTACGTCATTAAGCACAGACGGTGCACTGAAAACTCCTAGGGAGGAGCCGTTTCAACACTCTTTCTCCCACAGACAGAAACTATCTAAACTTCATTTGCTTCTCTGGAATGCACCCCGTCCCTCCTTGGGAATCTGGATTACTGAATTCTTGCTGGTTATGAAATTATTCTGACTTTCAAATGCCTTGTTGGTTATTTGTCTGTGGTACTTAGCTAGAGCAAGGTAGATGGAGCAAATTATTTATTTATTTGTTTGTTTATTGGGTTTATTTATTTATTAATCGATTGAATTTGTATGCCACCCATCTTTTTACCAAACAACTCTGGGCAGCACCAATTATACCAGTGATGGGGACACCATTGAAACGTGCAGGAAAGAGCAGGATGGGGACAAGTCATCCTAAAGAAGCTCTATCTATGTGTTTGCCAAGAGTCAAAATGAACTTGATAACAATCAGTCAGTCAGTCAATCAGTCAATCGATCAATCAATCAGAAGTTCTGTTTGAGAATCCAAACATGTTATGCTCCTGACCATCACTATTTTTGAAAAGTTTCTATTCTTCATAGCTATTTTGAAAGCAGTTAGAAAGGGTAGTATTCTAAGCACAATTTGAGAATCATTTACCGAATATAGCTCGAGTCCGTGCATTAAAAGTGGAATATATATTTAAAATATGAAAAAATACCTCAGTATGAAAAAAAATTGTACTCAGTAATACCTTCTGTCTCTGTTTTGGCAGTTTGAAATTTACCTCAGTAAATCATCATGGGAAGAAGGGAGGAAAGGAAGGAAGGAAAAAAGGGAGGAGGAGGAGAAGGAGAAAAAGAAAGCATAAATAAAAGAGATGAAGATCCTTTTAGCTTTCAAGCGCGTGATTCATTTTTGTTTGCTCCTTGCATCTATCATTTTCTCTATTTCTAATTGGTCTGCATTACTTTAATTTATTTAGGAACAGCATGCACGTCAAACAGAGGGTGCTTTGTACTGGCCAAAATGAAATTGTGCAAATAGTCATTGAAAACAAGAATGTGACTTTTCGACCTTTTAACATTTTCAACATTCATAATTTTATTAAGCTGGGGAAACCAAAGACTGTGGGTGAGTCTTCCAAATGTCACTTTTAAAATTTGGTTAGGAAGGAGATTTTTTTTTTTAACATTCCTTTAAAAAATCTTCATGCTTTTATGGGTCCCTTGTAAAAAAAAAGCCTGCTTAAATATCGACGTTGTTCTATTCGTTTTCGATTGTCTCCTAGGGAAGCCTTCTCTAGGACTCTGAAATATCAGTCTGATGCAAACAATGGGGTTATTGAACAGGGAGAGAACTGGGGTGGCAGCAATATTCCATTCCAGAGTTTTAATTTGGGTTGAAGTCTCATATTCAGTGGGTTGTCTGCATATCTTATTTCTTGCTGTATTGTTTTTCGGAAAAAATCCTGACTATGAATACAAACATCCTGTTTTGCATGCAAACACAAAATACCTTTAATTGCACCAGAGACAGAACTTGGTGCCTCAGTCTTCACCATAATGCCGTTATCAATTTTTGATCACATCAAGAAATGAGCTTTCAGAGTTTCTACTCCTGACAGTCCTGAAAATGATTTGTCTTCATGTCTCCTACAGAGCTCAAATCTTGTGAGCAAGCCTTGGTTAATTTGGGGGGAAAAAATGAAGCAGAATCTGACTGGGTTAATACTTGTTGAGGTGAGCTTTTCTCCTAGCGAGCGAGAAAATTCATTTCTCGCTTAAAGGCCTGGAGACTAAAACATATGAAGAATGGCTGCAGGATTGGGGTTTGGCTAGTCTAGAGAAAAGAAAGACTAGGGGTGACATGATAGCAGTATTTCAGGATTGGGGGGGCTGCCACAAAGAAGAGGGGGGTCAACTTATTTTCCAAAGCACCTGAAGGCAGGACAAGAAACAATGGATGGAAACTAATCAAGGAGAGAAGCAACCTGGAGTTGAGCAGAAACTTCCTAACAGTGAGGAGAATTAACCAGTGGAACAGCTTTGCCTTCAGAAGTTGTGGGCGCTTCATCACTGGAAGTTTTTAAGAAGAGACTGGACAGCCCCTTGTCTGAAATGGTATAGGGTCTCCTGTTTGAGCAGGGGGTTGGTTTAGAAGACCACCAATGTCTTGGACTAGAAGACTCCAAGGGTTGGACTAGAAGACCTCCAGGTCCCTTCCAGCTCTTTTCAGAATTGATTGAATTTATTCTCATTAAGAAAATAAAAGGGGTTGCCATCAACTTCTTCTGAGATATGTTTTTGACTCTCCAGTGTCCCATCCCAGTACTAACCTGATCTAATTCTGCTTAACTTTTTGAGATCAGCATGTATAGCTGGTTCCTATTGACCTTCTTGGACATTTGAAGAGAATTAAGTCCTGTTCATATCATATGTCAGAGGTAAAAATCAGGTTTTCCCCCCAATAACCATTTTGCTGTTGTTGTTTTATAATAATTTTTATTAAACAATTTTTCTTATATACAACATCATTTCCATTCATTACAACGCTTTCGTTACATAAATCTTAACTATCTATACAATATATATACTTTTACATAAATCTTTTCAAGTATAATAATGGGAAAATATGATAAGAAAACAGAGTATTTAATGCTGCATTTATTAACGTCAGCAAGAATAACTTATGTACAGAATTGGAAAAATGATAGTATGCCACCAGAGGAAAATGTGATAGAAAAATACTAGAGTGTGCCGAGATGGATGCGTTGACCATGGAGATAAAGAAAAGAGAGGAAATGGATTATTATTTGACGTGGAATGATTGTATGATTAGCTAAATAATAGATATAAAGTTGAATAGAGGAGAAGACAATAAGATAATAAGCTAAAAGATATAGTTGATAAAGATAGATTAAGCAACATAGACAAGTATATAGATAGTTAAGAAAATTAGTTTTTTAAAGTCTTTATTTTAGGAAAACGAAAGTTGGATCTTGAAGTTCATCAATAGAAAGAGTATACATTCCTTTGAATGTTAGTGTTGGAGAATAACATGAAGAGCTAAAAAAAATAAAATAGATTGTTGAACAAATCAACCCCACATTTTTACTCCAGGCACAAATTATCATACTTAAGACACATTATGGGAAGACCTAAAATTCTGGAGAAGGCTATCATGCTGGGAAAGGTAGAAGGAAAGAGAAGAGAATGGCTAGAACAAAATGGATGAAATAGTAGTGATGGAGGATGCACCATTGGAAAGCCTGGAGGATCATCACAGGGTTGCTAAGAATTGACACCAACTTGATGGCATGTACACTGTTCTGTATTAACATACTCCAAAAGGTAACATCCGATTGGTCCACACGAACCGCAGTCTGATTGGTCAACTCAAAGAACTGTGATTGGTCAGTTAAGAATCTACCGCGATTGGCCAAGCCGATCGCGGGAGATTCAAGATGCTGTCATTGGCCGACGAGCCACAAGCAGCCCCAGTATAAGGGCTGCCGCGGCTCCGAGGTCCTGAACCGAACTATACAATAAAATAAGAGCTTGAAGTACACTGGTCTCGCGTCTCTCATTGGGACCGATCTACCCGATCTAACATACACTAATCAGTTTACCCAAGTCACATTTGGCCAGATTTAGTTGTCAGAATGATCAGAGATAAGGACGTGCCCCACTTTCCTTTGATTAGCAATCATGTCCGCTGCAGCTTTTTCTTTACTTATCTTTGCTCTTTCCATCAACATGAACATCTTTTATATAACTCCCATCTCCGGGCTTTTGGCAAGTAAAAGAGAGGATAGCAGACCACCCACTCTTTTATTTGGGGAAGGGTTGTTTGCTCAACTGCACATGAAATGACATCCGTGGGGAATTTTAAATGCAGCAGTGTTTGAAGTTCAGAGGTTATCTCGCATTGTTATGATATTGTTAGAAGCCACCTGAGTGATAGGAAGGGGTAGAGCAGAGTGTAGACCTAGAATGACGAGAGGGGAGGGAGGGAGGGAGGGAAGGAGGGAGAGAGAGGAGGGGAGGAAGAGAGAGAGAGAAAGAGAGAGAGAGAGAGGCAGGCAGAAAGACAGACAGGAGAGAGAGAAAGTAGATAGATAGATGATAGATAGGTAAGTAGGTAGGTAAACAAGAGAAAGAGTGGATAGATAATGATAGAAGATAGATAATATAGATAGCTAGGCAAATGAGAGAAAGATAGATAATGATAGAAGAAAAAAGATAGATAGATAGAGGCAGGCAGGCAGGCAGGCAGGCAAGCAGAAATACAGGAGAGAAAGATGATAGATAATGATAGAAGATAGATAGCTAGGCAAATGAAAGATAAATAGATAACGATAGAAGAAAAAGATAGATAGATAGATAGATAGATAGATAGATAGATAGATAGATAGATAGATTAGATAGATATAGGCAAGCAGGCAGAAATACAGGAGAGAGAGAAAGATGATAGATAATAATAGAAGATAGATAGATAGATAGATAGATAGATAGATAGATAGATAGATAGATAGATAGATAGATAGATAGATAGATAGATATAGGCAGGCAGGCAAGCAGGCAGAAAGACAGGAGAGAGAGAAAAAGATGATAGATAGATAATGATAGTAGATAGGCAGAGGAAAGAGAGAGAGAGAGTAGATAGACACAAGAGAGAGAGAGAGAGAGAGAGAGTAGCTCTCCTAGCCTAGGGTTATTGCTAGCATACATTCCCCAGTGTCTCAGGAAGGCTTTCTCATCTGCTGCCTGTGTAGCCTGACTCTTTTAAATGGGACTTTCCACTGACAAAGCATCTGCTGTACTACTGAGTTAGCGCTCAAATTCAGTTGCTTTGGTTGGCCTTGGATTAACAGCGTGTGCCTTTCAAAAATCCTTTCCTTTCACTCATTCACTTGGACAAGGACGAGATCAGATGACTCCGTCACAACATGTGGTGCTCTTCCCACGCGCTAGCCCTTCTTCCTCAGATCCAGGTTAGGCGGTCCATTTGTTCCCAGCTGGAAATTCCCGCTAAGCACTAGCTGATCCCTTGAACAGCTCTTAGAAAGAATCCTAAGACTCTGTTGAAAGGCTCTGAAGATATGATTTTTGCCGGCGGGCCTGGGGACCCAGGCATGGAGCCCATCAAGTTTTTAGTTTTATTATTGTTTCCAAGAGGTTGGGGATTTGTTGGGTTTTGTATTTGGGGTGTTTTTTTCTGTAAACTGCCCTGAGTCACCTTGAGTGTACACAGGTGGTATTCAGCCAATTCTGACAGGTTCTGGAGAACCGGTAGTGGAAAGTTTGAGTAGTTTGGAGAACCGGCAAATCCCACCTCTGACTGGCCCTGCCCCCATCTATTCTCCTCCTGAGTCCCAGCTGATCGGCTGGGTCTTCTTTGGTTGCCCTGCACAGGAGAACGGAGCTGGAAAGCAGGTTAGTGGGGTGGGGATTTTACAGAATCCTTCCCCTGCCACACCCACCAAGCCACAGAACCAGTAGTAAAAAAAATATGAATCCCACCACTGATACAGGTGCTTCTCAACTTACGACCACAAATGAGACCAAAATTTCTCCTGCTAGGTGCGACCGTTGAGTGAAATTTGCCTCGTTTTACGATCTTTTTTTTTTTGCCACAGCTGTTAAGTACATCCCTGCAGTCGTTAAGTAAGTAACACCGTTGTTAAGTGACTCTGGCTTCCCCATTTTCTTTGCTTGTCGGGAGGTCGCAAAAGGGGATCACGTGACCTCCAGGACATTGCAATTGTCGTAAATACGAGTCAGTTGCCACAAACCTAAATCTTGACCATGTGACCATGGGGATGCTGGAACGGTTGTAAGTGTGAAAAACGGTCATAAGTCACTTTTTTCAGGGTTGTAACTTTGAACAGTCGCTAAATGAACAGTTGTCAGTTGAGGATTACCTGTATAAATTTTCTAAATTAAAAAAAAAAACATTCTTGAAGATCTAGAGATCATATTTCAAGATCCCACCATCTTTGCAACTGCACCAGGAGAGAATAACAGAATAACAGATTTTGGGGGGACCTTGGAGGTCTTCTAGTCCAACCCCTGGCTCAGGCAGGAGGCCCTCACCCAATTCAGACAAATAGTTGTCCAGTTTCTTCTTAAAAACCCTCCTGTGATGAAACACCCATCACGCCTGGAGTAAAGTCGTCCCACTGCTTAATTATTCTCCCTGTTAGGAAAATGTCTCCTCAGTTCTGGGTTGCTTCTCTCCTTGATTAGTTTCCATCCATGGCTTCTTGTCCTGCCCTCAGGGGGCTTTGGAGAAGAGCTTGACTCCCTCTTCTTCTTTGCGATGGCCCCTCAAAGTTTATTTATTTATTTTGTCAAGCGTGCATTTGATAATATATATAAGTACAAACGTGATTATTAATACGTGAAATAGATACGAATAAAAGGGAACATTAAGACAGTTAGGCACTTTGGTGCGCTTATGCCTATCATAAATATGCATAATATTATAAACATGTACATATAATATACATATTATATTATAATACATATTATATTATAATATACATATTATATTA
>NW_020769445.1:114815-126236 GCF_900518735.1 Pseudonaja textilis | reverse complement strand
GAGTAGAGTAGAGTAGAGTAGAGTAGAGTAGAGTAGAGTAGAGTAGAATAGAATAGATAGATAGAATTAGAATTGGAATTGGAATTGGAATTGGAATTGGAATTAGAATTAGAATTAGAATTAGAATTAGAATTAGAATAGAATAGAATAGAAGAGTTGGAAGGGACCTTGGAGGACTTCTCGTCCAACCTCCTGCTCAAGCAGGAAACTCTACATACCATTGGAGCATTCACAACTTCTGGAGGCAAGTTGTTCCACTGATTAATTGTTCTATCTGTCAGGAAATTTCTCCTCAGTTCGAGGTTCCTTGATTAGTTCCATTAACTGCTTCTTGTTTTGCCTTCGGGTTCTTTTGAGTTTTTTTTTTTTTTAGCTTGACTCCCTCTTCTTTGTGGCATCCCCTGAGATATTGGAACATCATGTGTCTTCTTCAAACTGGGATCCTCCATGCAAGCTGGGCTTGGTCTTCAGAAACATGCTACTGGGAGAATGTGAGGAATGAGGAAAGGAGATACGTAACACCAGGGGTTTTTTTGGTTCAAAGTTGGCAATTTTAAGAGACATGCAGCCTAAATCCCAGAAGTGGCTGCGGGAATATTCTGAGAGTTGAAGGCCACATAAAGATGCCAAGTTTGAAAAAGACAGGCAGAGAGACCTGCAATTTAAACACAAGTAATTACACAAAAAGATAAACAACTTCAAAAATTGGGTGACAATTACTAACTGGAAATCTGGACATGATGAGAAAATACGTGTCCTTTTATATTTGCATTACAGGCAACAACCATTTGTTTAGTGACCTTTGAAGTCGCAACACCACTGAAAAAGCGACTTGATGATCAATCCTCACACTTACAACCATCATAGCGTTCCCTGTGGTCAAAATTCAGGGGTTTGGCAACTGGCATGCATTTATGACAATTGCACTGCCCTGGGATCGTGTGATCACCTTTTGCAACCTTCCTGGTCTGCTTCTGGCAAACAAAGCTCAATGGAGGGAAACCAGATTCTCTTAACCATCAGACGATTCACTTAACAAGCGCAGTGGTTCATTTAACAACCATGGTTAAAAAAAAAGGTCGTAAAATGGCCACACAACTCACTTAACAACCTGTCTTGCTTTGTGATGGAAATGTTGGGTTCAATTGTGATCGTAAGTTGAGAACTACCTGTGCTGTGTTCAGAAGACAGGAAGTGTCTGGTACAGTTCAGTGATCTGAAATCTTTTCCACTTCTCCCTGATCAGAATTCGCTTGAACACTGCATTGAATTACGAATGAAGCTGGAATGAATGTTTGGAATTATCTGCAACTGGCACTCATTTGCAAAGACACAGGAAGTTTGCATAGATTAAATACTCCTGCCTTATTAGCAAACAAAGTCTGCTCCATTCCCCTTCAGAACGCAGGGGAAAGCTTTGTGCACCTGTGTCTTTTTCCAGTTTTACCCCCAAAACTGCCTCTTGTCCCCTTCACAGGGCCTCAGTTGTGAGCCAGTGAACAGTGTGGGAAGGGGAGGGGAATGATATTTCCCCCATCCATTTATTTGACTCCCGTTGTCAAGGACCGCTGTTGAAAGCAATCAGCTGATCTTCCCAAGAAAAGGATAGGCGTTTGGCCGGGTTGCTAGGCTGCGCTCCTTTCTTTGCAAAACTCCGGCAATAACTTAGCAGTAGCAGAACTCCTTACCCAGGGTCGGGGATCCCACGGGGTTTTAAAAGAACAACAACTGTATTATCACACAGACTTTTGTGTGATCAGTCTGTTTTAGCTGCAACGAAAATCTGGGAAGATTCGTAGATCTCTGACCAGAAATGAGTCTTGCAGGCTTACTTATTGTTCACTCAACCCTGATTTACCTAATTAATTCCATTTTCTGGCTTCGCTTAACATGCTGAACTACAAATTAAGCACCCCGTTGAGTCTATACAATACGGTAAGCTCAACTGTGGTTAGTTACTTCTGTGGAATCCCACCATAGGGTTTGTGTCCAATCCAGGTAAGAGTAGGGTTGCATCCCTGGCTTAATTTGTGTTGTCAAATTTCCAGCTTTCTGGAAGAAACCGTTTTGTAATACCCATGTATGAAGAAGAGAGGGTGGGAGAGAGAAAGTCCTGTAGGATCTTATAGACTAAGTGATTTATTTTTGTCTTTTCTGTTAATATAAGCCTGTCAGGGAATATATGGAGAGAGGAAAGGAGATCTAACTGCACTTAGAACAATTAATGAAATGGAACAGCTTGTGTTCAGAAGTTGTGGGTGCTCCATCACTGGAGGTTTTAAGAAGAGACTGGACAACCATTTATCTGAAATGATGTAGAGAAGTAATGGCGAATCTTTTGGGCACCGAGTGCCCAAAGTGTGTGTTTGTACACGGTCACACACACGCATACCCAAAATGCAAGATGCACCCCCTGAGCATGTACCCCCTGCATGCATGCCCCCCTGTGCATGTGTTCTGCCCCTGTGTATGCGCCCCCCCGTGCATGCATGGCAGAGACCCGAAGACAAGTTGGCCAGCAGGAGGCACGCGCACTTTCACGGTGGAGCTGAGCTTGGGCGATGGCGCACATGCTCAGACAGAGGGCTCTGCATGCCACCTGTGGCACACAAGCCATAGGTTCACCACCACTGGTATAGAGTCTCCTGCCTGAGCAGAGAGTAGACTAGAACAGTGGTTGCCAACCATGGCCCACTGGTGGGCCGTGAGGAAACTTTGGTGGGCTGCAGATAAATCTTACCCCAGAGCACCCCTCCAAAGCAATTAATCCAGGATGTGCAGAAACACAAGGCTGCGCCGCCCACATGGCCCATGAGAACCCTCCCCGCCCCTTCACTCCTTACCCAGCAAACTTGCCTGCTAAATTTCTATTTTTCCTTTTTCAGGTGTTCTGCTGTGCCAGGAGATTTAGATTAGCCAGGAAGCAGAAAATGGTTGGATTTCTTGCTTTCTAACCTTTAGATCTTGGGCTCTGCTTTTAAGCACAGCCAAATCTCCCTTAGGACTGAAGGTTTGCTTGCAAGCAAATTCAGTGCAGACTCATGGCAAGCAAATTTGAGAGACTGAGCTAGCCGATGGCAGATAGATAGATCACTGAATGATTCTGTGAGCAACTCAATCTGCCTGCTTTGCCTGATTTTGGGTAAAAGTTGCTCTTTTTTATAAAATATTCAATATTTATATAAATATTTATAATATTTTCAAGCCATGCCCAGCCAATCACATGACCACCAAGCCATACCCACAAATTAGGCGACACCCACAGAACTGGTTAGTGGTCCCTGGGATCTAAAATTATGAGTTTGGTGGTCCCTGAGGTCCAAAAGATTGGCAACTCCTGGACTAGAAGACCTCCAAGGTTCCTTCCAACCCTTGTTATTATGTTCTGCTCAGAGCACCAATTGCTATTGGCCCCTTCAGGCTGACTCCACCTGAGTCAGTAACCTAATCTGGTCAGGTTGTGCTCTTCTCACTTTGATGCAATGTCCATTTAATCATGGATTCCTTCGGAAAAAGGAATATGACACAGAGAAGATCCATGTTTATTTTACATTAAGGACTATCTGTATCTAAAAAACAGGGAGGAAAAGGTTGCAACCCCCCTTGCAGAAGTAGTGGTTTTTCCACTACTTTATCCCCGTTTGTTTTGTTGTTTTCCCAGTTTGTTTTCCCGCTAGCCCGTTGGATTTACAGCCTTGGGCAGGAAAATTTCCAGAGGATGATTAAAAAGAAAAAAAAAAATCTCAGAGGGTTGCTACAATAGTATGATTGAAGCTCCATCCACTTTTTATGTTTGTATGACAGACATAAAAAACAGAAATTTGATTGTATTGTTGCAGCTCCCATCTTTGACTTTTTTGATTACACCACACAGACCCTGGGATTTCCTTGTTGTCTCCCACCCAAAGACAAGACAAGAAATCCAATCCTGGCCATGTTTCGAGCTGAGCCATGATTAGTTTGACGCTGCCACTTTGCTGGGCTTGCATGACACTAAACATCTGGTGTCCATTAATCTACCTCTCAGATTGGCTGAAAGGAAGATTTTGCAACAGGGAAAATGCTTTACTGTCATTTTTAATTGTGTCCCACTAACTTTCGCTCTTCACTAATTCTGTATCTTCCAATCCCAGAGAGGCACAGCATCAATACCAGGATGGGAACAGGATCTAACTCACTTCTGAAGCCAGGAAACAAGGGGTTTGAGTATAGCATGACTCACCCTGCTGTCCCCAATGCATTACTTTTGGCCCAAAATTAAGCATAACATTTCTGATTGAAAGTTTCAGGCATCCCATTCTGAAAATTATATTCCCCCAGAGGGAAAAAATGAATTCTGTTTCTTGGCCCAGACAACAAACAAACCACATTAAAACTATTGCTTTCCTCTTCAACCTTGAGAATTGTTTTAATAAAAAAATGCAAGTACGGTAGCATTCACAATGTTTTGTTTTACTACACATTGGTGTGTGTTTGTAGGAACATCAGACGAATCATTTCTGGTCTACATGTAATGTTCTAACCCAATACTTTAGGAAAAAGACTATTTAAGATGGCTAAGCCATAGCTTAACCATCACTTGGTAACTAAGGTGCAATTTGCTCAATTCACACAGCATACATAAATCAAATCAACTGAATAAACCATGCTGGCTTAGCTTGAAGCACAACCCCAGGCAATATTTTTAGTGTACATTCTGCCTGGATTTCCCACCCTGCGCACCATTCTTTGCCTAAATTGGTGTCTTGTGCCATGGGCACTTTACTGAATTCACTGTTAGCTCTAATCTTTGGCAATTCCCAGTTCACCAGGGGTAATTTCATTGCCATTAAGACGCTGTGTTCCTGCACAAGAGATTAATGGCATCAGGGAGTTTTATTGGCATTCTTCCTCGTGCCTGCTCTAAAACATCCTGTGTATCAGGGAAGGAAATCTTCGATCCTCCAGATAGGACTGAAACTACAGTTCCCAGAGTCCTACCAGCGGGGGTTATAGTTCAGCAATAACCCAGGTCAGTTTCCCAGCCCACTTTTCAATGCAGGAATAGGTAATATTACAAACTTCACAAGTAATAAATGGGCCAGATCCCTAGGTCACCTAGACAGTTTTCATGCCAGTGGCAGGACTAGAACTCAGACCTTCCTGGTGATTGGCTCAGCCAGCTTCATGCTAAGGAGGGACTAGAACTCCCTGTCTCCAGGGGTGTGATTCTACTGGTTTGGACCAGTTCGGGCAAACCGGATGTTAAATTTACATCTGGTTCGCCGAACTGACCGGCTGGCCCCTCCCGCCCCTCGCCACCCCTCCCCAGAGTCTCCACACTGCCGGTTTTGGATGCAGGCAGGGTCCACGCGCAGACTCTGGGAGGGCAAAAAACGGGCCGAACCAGAAGTTCTGGAAGTCTGGTAATGGGCCTATTTCCAGCTTCCAGAGGCCCTCTGTAGCCCTTGGGAGGCCGTTTTTGCCTTCCTAGAGGCCCAAGGGAAGCCTTCAGACCCTGGGGAAGGCGAAAAATGGCCCTCCCAGAAGTTCCGGTACGCCACGCCCACCATGGCCACACCCACCCAGCAACCGGGCAGTGAACTGTCTCTCTCACACTCACACCCCTGTCAGCCTTCATTCCCTCTCACTCCAGATACCTTGCTTACAAGGGGAAGTGAATCCAGCATTGGAGAAGTTCTGCAGGTGAACGGACTTGCATTTGAAGCTCCTGCAAACTTCCCCATGGCTGGATTTCCCCCCCTCTCCCCCAGCGTTCTTTCCCTCTCGCTCCAGGCACTTTAATCACAAGGGGAAGCGATACTTCAACAAGTGTCCATGAAGAATCCAGCCTTGGAACAGTTTTGCAGGTTAACAGACTGCTACTCCGCCCACAGTCATGTGTTTTCAGGAGGCTGCTTGAAAATGCATGGCTAGGGCAGGGGAGCAGTCCTCCTTTAAACTGGGGCAGCAAGCATTGAGTGGGCGGGGCAAGTGAGTGAGCGGAAACTGGGTGACCGGGTTGGGGGCGTGGCCAGCTAGATGTTGCTTCCGGTTCGGCGACCCACGCCAAATTCTTGCTACCAAGTTCGCCCGAGTAGGTGAGAACCGGCTGAATAGCATCTCTGTGCCATTGGTATGAAAACTGGGTGACCTAAGCACAGTCACCAGGCCCATTTATTACTTTATAATTAATATAATAAAGCAGGGTGTAAAACTCAAGGCCTGCAGGCCAGATCTAGCCTGCTGGGTGCTTAGAACTGGCCAGTGGAGCCATCCTGGAAACAGTGAAGGTCTGGCCCGCGGTGCCTCTGCCAGCGAAAACGGAGCTCGAGAGGGCCATTTTTGCTGGCAGAGGGCTGTAGGAGGCCATTGCGGCCAAAAATGGAGCTCCAGAGGGCCACACGCGGCCCTCCTGAGCTCAGTTTTTGCGGGTGTAGGGCTGCAAGAGGC
The DNA here is from genome assembly GCF_900518735.1 of Pseudonaja textilis. The sequence continues at coordinate 119,804 of NW_020769445.1, read as the reverse complement.
CATCGTGGCCGAAAACAGAGCTTGGGAGCCGGTTTTCGCTGGCAGAGTGCTCGGGCCACAGGCACACCCCTCTGACACGAGTGACATCAACCTGGCCAAACCCAACCTGGCCACGACCCCCGCGACCCCCTGAAGTCAAACACAACCCTGATGTGGCCCTCAATGAAATTGAATTGGACACCCCTGTAATGTGTAACTCAAGGAAGTGAACATACATTATGCTCCCTCCTCTTTTCCTCACAACAACCCTGCGAGGTGGGTTGGGCTCAGAGATAGTGACTGCCCCAAAGCCTGGGTTTCATGCGTAAGGCTGGATTAGAACTCAGAGTCTTGGTTTCTAGCCTGGTGCCTTCACCACAAGACCAAATTGGCTCTGTAGAGAAACATAGGTAACAACCAGCAACTTTGAATTGCAGCTGGTAGCAAACCAACAACCAGCTGGAAGCGAAGCTGACTTTTCAGGTTTCATCTGATAATTTTATCTCTTTTATTTATTTATTTTATTGCTTTTAAACAAGTTTTTGAAACAAGTTGTATTATATGCTGCCCAGAACTCCATGTAAAATAAATAAATGGACATGTCTGTGGAGATTCTGTTACCCAGGTCATAGTTGTCCCAAAGGTGTTTTTTTTTTTTCCCAAAAGGCAGCTGGACTTTCTTTGCTTTGCTTCAAGATGTTTAGCTTCTCATCCAAAAAGCTTCAGTTCTGTCAGAACTAAAGAAGCTTCTTGGATGAGAAACCAAACGTCTTTAAGCAAAGCAAAGGAAGTCCAGCTGCTAAATGGACACCAATGCATTCTTGCTCTCATCAATGCATTCTGGACCAGTTGAAGCTTCCGGATAATCCTCATGGTCAGCTTTGCATGCAGCACCTTGCAGTCAGGTGTCTAGGGCTTGAGTGGACATAAAGTTTACTTTACTGGGGAAGACCCACTGCAAGTAACTTTTTCAGTGCCGTTGTAAGTTGGAACCGTTGCTAAACAAATGGTTGTAAGTCAAGAACTATCTCTATACTGTCCTACATTTCATTTCACTTATTTTATTTTTAACCCACCTTTATTATTTGTGTAAATACCCCTCCTTCCTTACTCTTTATAGAGTCGACTTTGCAACTGGAAACGTCCTTGAGAGTTGAAGTCCACCAGGCTTAAAGCTGCCAAGGTTGGAGACCTCTGCATAGTAAATTAGGCGCTCTCTATCCGTTCCCTTTAGTTGGGGGGTGGGGGGCATCCAAGTCATTCAGGACCCTCCTCTCTTTTCCTGAGCCAGACTGTGTGGGAAATCTAAGAAAGAGAAAAGGGATCCCCCCCATGTCGTCTCACAAGGAAGCCCCGGGAGAGAGCCAGGCGGGGTCCGGGGAAAGCCAGGAGACCCGTCCGAGCTTTGGAGCGGCGCAATTCGCTTTTGAGAGCCCGAGTGGCCGCCGCTCGGTTCTCCCTCCCTCCTTCGCGGGAACACGCCGGCGTCCCCCACAAGCCAGAGGCCTCTCCGGGGTCCTGGGAGCCCTCGCCGACAGCTGAGCAGGAAGGCGCGAGTTAATTTCAGAGCCGAGAGAAAGCGAGAGAGGGAGGGAGAGGGAAGGAAGGAAGGGAGAAAGAAGGAAAGAAAGAAAAAGAAAAAGAGGGAAGAGAGGGAAGAGAGGGAGGAAGGGAGAAAGAAGGAAGAGAGAAAGAAGGAAAGAAATAAAAAAATGAAGGAAAGAAAGAAAGAAAGAGAAGGAGAGAGGGAGGGAGAAGGAAGGAAGGAAGAGAGAAAGAAGGAAAGAAAAAGAACAAAGGAAAGAAAGAAAGAAAGATAAAAGAAAGGGAAGGGAGGGAGGGGGAAGGAAGGAAGGAAGAGAGAAAGAAGGAAAGAAAAAAGAACGAAGGAAAGAAAGAAAGAAAGGGAAAGGAGGGAGGGAGAAGGAAGGAAGAGATAAAGAAGGAAAGAAAAAAAACTAATGAAAGAAAGAAAGAAAAAGAAAGAGGGGAGGAAGGGAGAAGGAAGGAAGAGAGAAGGAAAGAAAAAAGAACGAAGGAAAGAAAGAAACAGAAAGAGGGAATGGAGGGAGGGAGAAGGAAGGAGGGAGAAGGAAAGAAAGAAGGGAGGGAGGGGCAGGGAGAGAAGGAAGGAATGAAGGAAGGGAGAAAGAGAGAAATAAAAGAAAGGAAGGCAGGGAGCAACAGAGAAAGAAAGAAAACAGAAAGAAAGAAAGAAAGAAAGAAAGAAAGAAAAAGAAAGGGAGAGAGAGAAGGAAGAAAGGAAGAGAAAGAAAACGAGAAAAGGAAGGGAGAGAGAGAGAGAGAGAGAGAGGCAGGAAGGGAAAGAAGGAAGGAAAGAAAGAAAGAAAGAAAGAAAGGACAGGAACGGAGGGAAGAGAGGCGGGGAGGCATCCCCGGCTCCGCATTCGCCGCCACCCGGCCACTGGTGAGCGAGTCCCCGCCTCGCCAGCGCCGCGAAAAGGGGGTTTATGCAAATCCCGGATGAGATCAGCCGCGAGCAACTGGCTCTGCCAACTCCGGAGCGGCGCTCCCTCCCTCGCCAGTCACGTGCCGCGGGGCAGCGGGACGCGGCGCTCTCGGCAGGGCCGGTTCCCACGTCTCCTCTCTCTCTCTCTCTCTCTCTCACACACACACACCCGTGTAACTCCCCACCGCCGCTCCTCGGCTGGATACCCGCGGGCGGGCCGGGACCAAGAGCCGGAGGTGGTCTCGGCGGAAGGGATTCCTGGCTTTTCCCAGCCGTTCGGGACCTGGTTGGATTTGACGCCCCGCTGCTGCTGGAGAGAAGAGCCGAGGAAAAGGTAAGTTCATCGCGGGGCTTGGGGCGAGTTCGGACCGTTGAGTGGGACGCGGGCAGGGCTCGCTCGCTTCCCGGCGCCGCCTTGGTTTGAAACGCGGAGTCACCTGCTGTGGACTTAGCCGCGGGGACTGGGGTGGAAGCGGACTCCGAGCGGGAAGAAATGAGGGCTGGGCGCGACTTGGGGACAGACTTTTCGCGTCGCCTCGCGTTTTTAATCCAGAACGCGTCAGGAGTTCTTGAAGGAGACAGTGTTCCTGGCCATGGACAGAGGGCCTTCCTCTCAACGTTCAGAACTAAGGGTCTATGGAATAATAGGTTCTCAGTCATCCAGGTCGTGATTGTCCCCAAAGGGGATTTTTTTTCCCAACTGGAAAAAAAGTTCAGGCAACTAGACTTTCTGGTTTTTCTTTGAAGACGTTTTGCTGTGGAAGGTGTCCTTCTTCAGAGTTGAAGACGCTTCTTGGAGGAGAAGCGAAACGTCTTCAAAGAAGAACTGGAAAGTCCAGTTGCCTCTTGGAAAAAAATCCTCTTTGGGTTCGGAACTAAAGCAAACATGAGCAGGAATAGGCAGCTTTTTTGGATGGTCGGCACACACTTGTGCTAAATCATCATGGGTTGGATTTGATGTTGTTGGCTTGCCATGCAGGGGGAACCCAGATTGATGGCTTGACAGAGATTTATTTTGTGTGGCCTTGAGTGGTCAAGGAAACCACAGTTCCGTACAATAGACCTGAGTTGGGTGCCATTACTTGCTTTGTCACATAAAAGTACTCAAAATTATACCTGCTGGAAATGTAACCGCCTACACAAAATGGTTTTAAGGTGTATCTGGGGCAGATTCATGTCCTGTGCTTCGTTTCGCCAAAGGCTGTTTTTCTTGTTTAATTTCTTTAGAAAAAAAAATAGAAGGGCTGCAGAGAAATACTGGAATGTGTATTTACACATAAAACCCACGTGAGGTGAAGTTGCTCGCCCATTTGCACAGGGACTTTTACTGTATCTGAAGTCAACCTTAGCTCACAACAGGCAGAACTTCCCGCTTTCCCTGCTTTCCTGCATTTTGGGAGACAGATGCTGTTTGAGGGAGGTGTGACTTTCTGCACCTGGATTGAGAATTCCATAGGGATTTGGTTTCTACACCCTCTAATCTAATCTAATCTAATTTAATCTAATCTAATCTAATCTAATCTAATCTAATCTAATCTAAGGGATTGGACAGATGGGAGGGACCAAAAGGTTACCATTTCCAAGTTTTCTTTCAATTCTTATTTTTTCCCCCATTAGTGAAGCCATCCGTTTTTCAATAGGTGGGTAGATTCGCAACTTTTGTCCTTCCTTCGTGTGTGTGTGTGTGTGTGTGTGTGTGTGTGTGTGTGTGTGTATATACACAAAGAATATGGTAATTTGTACAGGAACAAGAAAGTTTATATTAGAAACCTACCTTGGGTCCTTAATAACTGAGTTTAAACCTGCTTCAGATAAACACATCGACCATCTGACAAAAATAATTTAAAAAAATCAAATTAAAATAATAATTAAAAATGGTGAATGAATAAATAAATGAACACTGTAAATAAATACGGAAAACAAAAACGACCAAAAAACTCAAGAGAGCAAACTCCGTGGATCACTAGGGCCTTTTCTGCTGTCAGGTTTCTGTATTTCTGTTTAACAATTCACAGGTCCTTTAAAAAAAAGCGAGCTTGCACATCAGTTTAAAAATTAATGCTTTTCATATAGGGGAAGCTGGGCTAGTCTGCCTTTCAGGGTGGTCGTTCAATTTATTTTGGAAATATCGCAGTGACTGCGATCCTTCTGTTACACATAATTATTAATTAGCATTGGAACATATATAATGAATGTGTGCTCATGATCACAGTCCCAACTGTAAACCACATGCTTTGCAAATTAGCATGGCTAAAAAAGAAGCAAAGTGATTCTTTGTGGTTGCTTTCTTCTAACTGAAGGCCTGCAAGTGCCAAAGCAGAAGATGGCTGTTCTTGATGAAGGATTAAAAATTATGATGGTGTCTCAGAATTGAAGCAAAGGGTTATCAATAAGGTTAGCTTGCTTCCTGATACTTTGCTGGCCCCATCTTTATATATGATGGGATCTAACTAGACGGTTTGTTGTAGCAAATGACCCTTGATATCCTTTAGTGCAGGGGTCTCCAATCTTGGCAACTTTAAGACTTGTGGACCTCAGTC
>NW_020769445.1:103584-114805 GCF_900518735.1 Pseudonaja textilis | reverse complement strand
TCCCAGAATTCCCCAGCAAGCCATTAGTTGAAGTTCACATATCTTAAAACATGCCAAGATTGAGAAGTATTTATAGAAGAACTAATATCAGATAATATTGCTCTTCCAACCTGACCTTTTGAGGTACAGATAGTCCTTAACTTACAGCAATTTGTTTAGCGAACGTTCAAAGTTAACAACATCACTGATAAATGTGACTTCTAACTGGTTCTCGCTCTTACAATTTGTTGCAGCATCCCCTCAGCCATGTGATCAAAATTTGAGTGCTTGGCAATTGGCATGTAGTGTTCTGGGGTCATGTGAACGCCATTTGCAATCTTTGGAAGACTCTAGGTCTGGAAATATGGAAAAGTAAGCCCATTTGGCTTTTCTTTCCCAAAGTTTAAGCATGGGAGGCTTTGCAAATCCAATAATAGAACTTTATAAAATACATTAAGAACACAAGTAGTGGCTTAACTGCTTGACAGTGTAGCCCATGGCAAAAAGTTTAGTAGGACGTCCTTTTTAAAACCAAAAATCCTATACAGTAAAATAGGCAGGGGAAGGAAGAGAGAAAAGGAAGGCTTCATTCTTTGTGCATGAGCTTTTAAATTAAAAAAATTAACAAATTAACAGTGTAGTGAGTTACTTTTAATCCAGTTGACTTTCAGAGCATGAGCAGAGTTCTAAGACACTGTAACAGCATTTCAGAATTTCTGACTTGGATGATTCCAGAATAGCAAAATACAGAAATGATCCATTTTCTCTTTATCAACATCCAAGGCCATTGAATCTGGCCCGCTAATATAGACAGGTTGCTATTGAGGCAGAAAACCCCAGTTTCATATGGATGTTTATTGCTTAGCCTATGAGAAATGTTGTGTTTACATGTTTTGGCACTGTCAAAGATGCCATCTTGTCTTTTTTTAAAAAGTTTTTTATTTTAACAACAAACAAAAAACATACAACATAAAACATAAAAACATCATCCTTCTTCATAAATTTACAAACAGTGTATCAGTTGGTTTACCACTTTTTTTGTGTGCATCCGTTTCCTAAACGCTAATATAGTTATATTACATAATAGCTCATATTATCAATCAACAATTGTATAATCTAGTATCATTACTGTGAAATCCTTTAACTATAATTTTATTAATTCATACTTTAACGAGATAACTATAATTTACTTAATTTATTTTGCAACGAATCATAAGATCATACCAAATCTATCTTAATAAGGTTTTATAAAAATAATATCAAAAAAAAATTTTTTTTTGGATGCCATCTTGTCTTTTTGACCAACCGCTGCAGACACTCTTGCTTGGTTGTCTTCCAAGCCCTAAATAGACTAAGGAACTGAATTCCTGTCTTTTCTATCCTCACCATTGCATGGTTATAATGTCCAATGAAATTGTTCACTCATCCACTCTATTAATAAAAGTATTGCTTGATGGAACAGGCCCTTTGCCCAGTTCAGGTCATCTGGCAGAATCAGAGGCTGCTTCAGTGGAAATCTGTCAGGAGCTGAGCTAAAGTTCTCCTTTCTGACATAATGTCAACATGAACCAAGATCAAACCAGCATCCTGTTGTCAAAGACGCTGTATTCTGGAGGCCTACAACTGTGCTCCGTGGGAGCCATAAGTTTAGGCCTCAAGGTCTTGAAGAAGATGCCACCAAATTACAATTTGAAAAGTGTCTGAAAAGGAAAATTACAAAAATAGATAAGTTGGGTTTTAATTAGATTCAAATTTTAATTCAACCAAATACCATTCCTGTCCAATATAGGGAGAGAGTTTGTTCACACTTAAGACCATTGCAGAATCCCCATGGTCACATGATCAAAATTCAGATAGTTGGCAACTGGCATGTATTTATTGCAGTGTCCTGGGGTCATGTGATCACCTTTTGCAGACTTCTGGCAAGCAAAGTCAATGGGGAAACCAAATTCACATAACAACCATGCTACTAACTTAACAACTGCAGTGATTCCCTTAACAGCTGTGGCAAGACAGTCACAAAACGGGGCAAAACTCACTTAACAACTCTCTTGCTTAGCAACAGAAATTTTGGCCTCAATTATGGTTGTAAGTAGAGGATGACCTGTATTTGGTTAATGTGACTCTCCGCCATGTAAGAACTGGTATCACCTATAAAATTGGCAACCCAACAAGTCTCACGTTTAATGCTTTTACAAAGCATATTTCTTGCCTTCAGTTTTTGCAAAGACAGGCCTGAACATGTGGAGGAGGAGAAAGGAATTCGGAGACAGAGCTTTAAAGACAAATGTGATTTATTTGTTCTGTGTTTGTACATCATGTGGCTGGAACCTGTGTGATTTGTTGTGTCTGCAAGAGGTGGGTGGATTCACAAACAGCAAGATATGGGTGTACTATTGAGATCCAGATCTTTAGCGTATGAGTGGGTGCAAAATTGGGGTTTTGATTATTTATGGTAGGAGATTGTTGAATTATATGTTGAAAGATATGCCAACAGATTATTATAATATAAAACCATCTGCAGTGTTTCTTAAAATCAGCAACTTTAAGGTGCATGCGCTTCAACTCCCAGAATTCCCCCAGCCAGAATCTCTGAAATGGGCAGTGCACAAACTGCTGTATAAATAATTGTTGGCTTGAATTCTCTGTGGGTTATGACTCAGAGGGACATTTGATCCCAACCATTGGTATCTTGTTCAATAGGGTATGATTAAGCAGAGGCCACTCTTATGTAAACCATGTGTCTGACACCAAAGGCATGTTGCATAGTGTGTTGCTCTTTCAAAAATGGCTGGAAAATGTGATTTCCGCATTCTGAGATTGTTTATCTCTGGTTTTAGATGTTAAGGAATGATAATCATGATGATGATGAAAATATGGCATCTTCTTCAGGTATCTGGCTAAATCACGACCCTGTCTGCAATGCTTTGGCCAAATATCAGAGTTGGTACTTTTCTTCCATCCCTAGAACAAAGCATATTTTTCATTTAGTTGTGGTTTTCCTTCTATTTATGTTTGTATGTTACAGTAGTTTATACTGGGTAGTTGTATTAAACATTTATAATTTTATAAGAAATTCTGTACAGGACAATTTATTTTCTCACTCTTCCAATTGTCTTGCATTGCAAATGGCAATATTTTTGGCTGGATTTTAGTTGTCTAGTGATTTTAATACTGGGATTTTTAAGTCAACATTTACAACGTTTAAAGGCTGATTTGATTTGCTAAGGGTTGTTAGTTGCCTTATGGATTTCATGGGGCAGAAAAGAGCGAGGGTGTGGATCAGTGGTGGGATTCAATTTTTTTTACTACCAGTTTTGTGGGCGTGGCTTGGTGGGCGTGGTGTGGCTTGGTAGGCGTGGCAGGGGAAGGTTATTGCAAAATCCCCATTCCCTCCCCACCCCACTAACCTGCTTTCCAGCTCCGTTCTCCTGTGCAGGGCAACAAAAGAAGACCAGCCAATGAGCTGGGACTCAGGAAGCAGAGAGTAGATGGGGGCGGGGCCAGTCAGAGGTGGGATTTGCTGGTTCTCCGAACTATTCAAAATTTCTGCTACCAGTTCTCCAGAACTGGTCAGAACCTGCTGAATACCACCTCTGATGTGGATGTGTGTGTGTGCCTGGGTGGATGGATTGGCACTGAGTCAAGCACATGATTAAACTGTAAAATTCCAAGTCCAGGGATTTCCCAAACCCCTCACACACTCTGACTGATATTGTGGTCTGGAATGTTTATTTGAATTATATCCCAGCTCATAGTGCTGTACTCCTTCCTTCCATTTTATCTCACAACACCCTCACAAGATTAGGTGTGACGAGAGAGTGGCCCAAAGTCCCCCAGGGAGCTTCTGTGGCTAAATGGGAGCTAAAACCTGAATCTCCCCAGGGCCATTCTAGTTAACCATTACAGGTAGTTTTCGACTTACAGCCATTCATTTAGTGACCACAGACTCTCATCTGAGGTAAAGAGCAAACAAGTATTTGTTGCATTCTGATTTCCACAGGTTGTAAAGTTACCATAGATGGCCACCCCTGCCTCAGGCAGATTGTAGATTCTCAGCTACAAGCTCCAGGATCTGGCAGTGCAAGATACCATTTTTTGGGGGGTGGGCAGTGTAGAAATTGGCCTTTGAATGCCTTGAATACCAAGGGGGAGTTACTCTCCAAGAACTAATGGGAGACATCAGGGCAAAAATGGCTTTTGATTGGATTCTAATGACATTTAAATGTAATTAAAACTAAATAGCTTTAGTAGGATTACCCTACTTGTAGTTAATAGAAGTCCATTTTGTGTCAACAGTCTTTGGAAACTGGGGACTGAGCTCAGGTGGTAAATGTCTGAGAGAGACTCATTAGAAGGTGGCTAGGCAAGACAACAGATGCCATTTACTGGAGATCTGTCCCATTTGTATTAAAGCAGTGAAGGGAAGGGTCTCCACCAGTATTGCCTGGAACCTGATTCCTCCCCAGATGTATGGACTCCCAGAAATCCTGAGCCAGCAAAGTTATTGCTGAGAATCAGGGCATCTCCACAGAGGAGTGGGGAAAATAATTAAAAAACAAAGTTAAAATGATAGTTATCATTGTGGAATTAAAGAGATGCGCATAAAACGAGGCTTTGATTTCATAGCTATAGCCACCATTAGGACCCATTTATGCCTCTCAGCTCCATGGATATCCTTGCTGAGAATTCTGGGAGTTGAAGTCCACATAGCAGTTCAGATGTGTAGTCTTTCAAAGGATACCAGCAAGTGAAGAGAATTGAAATGGCTTCCATCCATCTTTGATATAAGACTATAATTCAGCCTGGATTTATGGCTGCAAGTCCTGCCGGTCATTAAGCAGGTCATCACATGACTGATCTGATTTTGCAATATTTTTTGTATGTTGGTCGTTAAGCAAATCACCATGATTGTTAAGCAAATGTGGCAGTTGTTAAGTGAATCCATTATCCTCAATGGGGAGTTTTTGCCTGAAACTGGAAGCTAGATAAGAAAACATAACCTTTATTGTCATTTTTTACTGTGAGCACACTGGCCCACTTTAAAAATGAAATTATGTTGCCTGCTGTCAAAAGAAAGTATGTATGTGCCCATACCCATACATAACACACATACACATGCTACACACACACACACATACACACAAATATATTAATCACTGTCCATTTGAATACATAGTGAAAAGAGGAAACTTGAGGATTCACAAGGTTGATGCTATATGGAACAAAACTGTGACTGAATCTGGATGTTCTGCTTCGGATACCATGAAGCCCCCTCCCCCAAACACTGGAAGTTTTTAAGAAGAGATTGGTTAACCATTTGTCTGAAGTGGTGTAGGGTTTCCTGCCTAAGCAGGGGGTTGGACTAGAAGACCTCCAAGGTCCCTTCCAACTGTGTTAACTGTGTTATTTTAATTCTACTCTACTCTACTCTACTCTACTCTACTCTACTCTACTCTACTCTACTCTACTCTACTCTACTCTACTCTACTCTACTCTAAAAGGTAACAAGATAAACAGATCATAAACAGGAAATGTGGTGTCCCAGACAATCCTGTGGACCAGGGGTGGGATTCAATTGGTGTTACTACCGGTTTGGTGACTACGTTTTGCTCACGTGTGTAAAAAAACATCAGCTGTGCCGCCTGGACAGCTGAAAAGCACTGTGCGCAGATGCACATAGTTTGAAAAGCCTCTTTTTTCCTGCTTTTTCAACCTCAGCTGTGCCGCGCAAAGAGGTTGAAAAAACAGGAAATAAAGGACAGGTAAGAGCCCAGGTGGGCGGGTGGGCCAAACAGCAGCAAACCCAGAAGTGGTTCGGTGTCTGCTGCTCTTCCGAGCTACCGGTTCTGTAGAACCGGGCAGAACCGGGAGCATCCCAGCCCTGCTGCGGACCCTACTCAAGCATCGCTTATGTTCCATGTCCTGGATAGAAGGGAGTGAACTACTTATAATCTTTTCTGCCGTCCTCACCACTCTCTGTACCGCCTTCCTCTCCGAAGCAGCTTCCACACCAGACTGTAATGCAATAGGACAGGAGGCTCTTGATCATCCCTCTATAGAAAAGTGGTAAAGACAGAGGGAAGAAGACATACTTTTCTCATGCGCCACACAAAATGTAGCCGCTGCTGGGCCTGCTTCACCAGTGTCTTATAAATGCCGGGTTTTGGAAACAGTTGTCATAAGTCACAGCCACGTGATTGAGGGATGCTGCAAATGGCCGTAAATGCGAGCTGGTTGCTCAGTGCCCAGAATGCAATCACATGACTGGGGGAGGGAATGGCTGGTTGTCTGAACTTCAAGTCTAGGTTTCAAGTACCTTTTGTGGGTTATGTTGTAACATTGAATGGTCACTAAGCAACCGGACGTCCATTGAAGGCTACCTATAGTTCTTCTCCTTCCCCTCCATTGATTTATCATCCCTAGATAATTTTTCTTCTCTCCCAGTATCTTCCTTCTCATGCTGAGGCACTGCTGTTTGTGGAGAATTTGGGGGTGGGGGAGGGGTCGAGTTTCTTGCCCCCTGTGCGATCCTCTTGAGACTAAAATTACATCCGTCTCCCTCCACAATTTATAGATAAATTATAGCAGACATGTGAACAAACAAATATGGCTCCCGCCATTATGTCTAGCCTGGAATATGCAAAGTACTTTGGACATTTCTGCTGCAGTTCATAAATGTCGGCATTTCTTTAACCCTCCAGCATTCTGGGCTCTCTGTTTTTCAGATTGAGAAAATTAATGTGTCCAAAATGAGGCAGATGCTTTAAATCTTTGTTTGGAATGCTTGATGGGGAGATTTTTTTGGATGAAGAAAAACCACCGGGAGTGAAGAAAAACAGGTGGGGAATTTTTTTTAGGGCTCTTCTTTTCTGGAATTTTTTTTGAGTGAGCCATAGCAAAACTCAAGTCTTGAATTCTCTGGGTATGTGAATTCTCTGCCTAAGGTACAATTTTCATTTTGACTGAAGAAGTTACGTGGATGATTAATGAAACCTCTCCGTTTAATAAATTTTGGTCCAAGTTGCCATCACTTAACCTTTTTAAAATGCTTTTGGCCTGGATGATTGAGTCTTCATTTACATTTTGGGGAGAAACCCCTGCGGTTGGTATATTCCAACAACTCTCTGACTAATGATTAGCCTAAGCTAATTTTTTCATTTTGACTGAAGAAGTTGCTTGGATGAGTAACAAAACATTTCAATTTAATAAACTATGGTCCAGTCGCCACAATTTAACCTTTTTAGATGCTTGAATTCCCTGTTGTTGTTTTTTTTTTGCCTGATGCTAGACAGTATTATCCTGCATGGTTCAGAGCAATCCAGAATTGGAGTTTCTAAAAACGCTGAGGCCACCATCGGTAGAAGGAAGCAAAGGTCATCCTAAAATTAGGGAGGCATTGCTGTGGGATGAATGATGCATGGAAGAATGTATAGAAAAGTCACATAATGCTCCGTTTTTGCTGTCTTAATTCCCCTCCTCCCCGTCCAAAAAAGAACACCAGTTATTCCAATACGATGGAACCAGTCTCTCATATTGCTGTTGTGCTTCAGAAAAACACCTCTAGCGTCATTGATTCAGACACCTTACATTATAGTAGTAGAGGAATTAGGAAATGGATTGCTTCTGCTTTAGATTGCAAGATCTGCTTGTGCGACTATGTTCCTTCCAGTTTATCAAACTAAATGAATTGCTGATGAAAGAACTGGACAGAAAGAGGGGGTATAATTAAATTGGTGATATATATATGGCTATCTTGCTGCTGATTGGCTTAGGCTTTTTTATGGCCTATTGTGAAATATCATGCCACTTTGTGACTTTTCAGGTTTTTTTCTTTTTAAGTGGCAGCAGTATTAGGTTGGAGCCCGCTGAAACGCATTATACAGTCTGCCAAATGGAAAAAAAAAAGTCTGATTCCTTAGAGATAGACTATAACTTTGTTATGAGCTGAATTCATACTCCACGTTACAGCTATTATTAAACATTATTATTTTTTCTTGATATCAGCAGTATTCTTTTGATACTTTGGTTAAAGATTTAAGTAAGAGATTGGGAACATTAATTTGCAACGTGTTTTTTTAAAGAACATCTTTCTTCATCCCTCCAAATCTCTTACATTCAATATTTTTGTCTTTTGTCCTTTAACTCTTTTAACTGAGAGTTGAGCAGGGGTGGGATTCTACCGGTTTGGATTGGTTCTCTAAAACTGGTTGTTACGATTCTGCGCAGTTCGGAGAACTGGCAAATCATGCCCCTGGCCGGCCCCGCCCCCCTCCGCCCCCTCCTCCCCTCCCAGTTAGTCCTTATCGCGCATGCGCAACATCGCATCACTGACTGCATTCTCCCCCACCCATTTACTCCTTAAGGTATTTCTTTTTTTTCTTCCTCCCGACGATCGGCTATTCCAATGATCAGCTGTTCCAGGATCCCCCTTGCTGTCTTACTGTTTCTCCTAGAAGGCTTCCCTGAGGCCCAGGAAGCAAAAAGGGGCACGCGGTATGTGTGTGTTAGGGTTAGGATCTAACCTTGGACCTCAGGGAAGCTTTCTGGGAGCAAAAACACCCCACCAGGAGGCTTCCCTGAGGCCCAGGAGGCCCAAAATTGAGCATGGGGTGGGGGGTGGGGTGTTGCAAAATAAAAAAAGAGGCCACGTCCACCCATTCAAATAGCCATGCCCATTTAGCCACACCCACCCAGCCACACCCACAGAACCCGTTGTTAAAAAATTTGAATCCTACTCCTGGAGCGAAGCATACAATGGAGATGACCCAGAGCCTGGCTGTTGCAAAAACATCCATATCAGAGATAGTTAGAAAATAAAACTATCTAATCTCATAAAGCCTTTGTACATTTTTGCGATACACCTGCAAATGAAATACTGTATACAGGTCTAGTAGTTGCAACTTAAAAAAAACAACAAGGTAAATGAAAAAGTAGAGAAAAATAGAGTGGGATGGCGACAACATTTAGACTTTTCGTTTTAGAGAAAAAAAGTGTAGAAGGAGCATACAGAATTGTGCATGCTATCGACTTGTCTGCTCTCCAAGAAATTGGAGTTCTTGAATTGGACTTCCTGCATGGGGTAAATTTTAGGCAGAATTTTCATTACAGGCAGAGATCTCAATAGATAGAAGAGAAATATTCTGCCTTTTATATAGAACATCTGAACACAGGTTTATCTAATGAAGCTGACAGGTGAAAGATGAAGGACAGGCTACAGGTGTTCATCTTTTATGGATCAGTCAGTCTGAATTCTTGCACTTAGCGTGGACTTGTGTTTATGTCTTTCATAGACCATTGCAAAAAACCATTTCTACTGGATTGTAATGGCTTTGCCCTTAATCCTTGACTTGGGGCAGGATTCCTGGTTGGAAGTCATTACAGTTGTAAGTCTTATTGAACTTCGAGAAGTGGCCCTAAGTCCCTTCCTTTAGCACCTTCATAATTTCAAACAGTTTCTGAATGAATGGTCATAACTCTAAAGATCACTACATTACAAAAACAATATGAATCTTTCATTTCAACAAATTACCATTGTAATTTCATCAATTTTCATCTCAGTGGAAATACTTTAGGAGATTTTCAAACATATTTTACGTCATGTGGGCAATCTTTTAAGTCAATTAAAAACCTATTGCGATAGGTTTCTGGGTCGTTACTCAAAAGAAATACTTCTCCCCCCCCAATTTAGGTTAATTTACCCAGGTTTGGGAAGCGCTGTATTGGAAAAAAAATCATGCAGGATAATTCTTTCTGTGTCTATATAATATTGCAAGGATCAGAAACAATATTCCCATAATTTCCCATAATTGGTATTATGTCATAGGGATTTACTACACTAATCTTTTCTGTAAGTGCTTCAAGCAGGATGTAGAAGTGCTTGATTTAATGTACCAAATATATTCTTTCATTAAAAATTTAGCCGGGAAGAAGGGAAGGTATATATGACATGACGAAGAACATGCCTTATTTACAGAAGTATTTCTGACAACTTTTAAGCTGTCTGGATTTCAACTCTCAGAATTCCCCTGCCACTTATTCTGGTTGGGGAATTGTGGGAATTGAAATCCACACAACTTAAAAGTTGCCAAAGTTGAGAAACACTGATTTTGAATCAAGATTGCCAAGGACAAATTTGTCTGTGGACCATGAAATTTAGATCTTCATCAGCTTTGCAGTAAAAAAAAAAAAAAAAACCCTTTGCAGTAAATGTTGACATGAGATCTAATGAAAATAGAAAAGAATAACCTTCCCCTCTAAATGAATTCAGATCTGAAGCCCAAGTAAATCACCACAAAATCTGACATGATCTATATTTGGGGAATGCATTTATGGAATTGTGAAGGACAAAAATCTATAAAAGAAACTAGCAAATTATGTTAAGTAGGAAATTTTGTACCTGGAGCCGAGCCAAGTTCGTCATAACAACTTGGCAAAAGCTGTGATTGTGAAATGAAGGGTTAGATGGATGTGAAGGGAACTGCTTTTTATTAGATGCTTTGCTTTGATCAGCGCTTTTTGAACAAGCAAGGTCTGTTCATATGGGAGATATGGAAAAAAATGTACTCTTTGGAAGCAAAATGAGAAGAACTACAGATAATCTTCAACTTACAACCACAATGGACCACCTGATTTCTGTGGCTGAGCAAGGCAGGTATTAAGTGAACTCTGCCCCATTTTATGACCTTTCTTGCTGCAGTTGTTAAGTGAATCACTGTAGTTGTTACATTAGTTATGTGGTTGTTAAGCAAATCTGGCTTCCCCATTGACTTTGCTTGTCAGAAGGTCGCAAAAGGTGATCACATGACCCCCGGGACACTGCCAGTGTCATAAGTATGAACCGGTTGCCAAGCGTCTGAATTTTGATCACCTGATTATGGAGATGCTGCAGTGGTCGTAAGTTTGAAAAATGGTCATAGGTCACTTCTTTCAGTGCCATTGTAACTTTGAATGGACACTAAATGAATTGTAAGTCAAGGACTACCTGTATTTCATACTTGTGCAGACATTTTTATTGTTCTTCCTGTTGGGATCCAACTAGAACTCACTACATCAGAAGAGAGTTTCGACTGCTCTGTATCTAAAACTATCTTGGAATGTAAGGCACTTCTTTTGGCCAAGGTGAGAACACCTTTACCTGAAAATCAGTGAGGAGCAGTGGAAGGAGACATGAGATAAAAGAAAGAAAGAAAGAAAGAAAGAAAGAAAGAAAGAAAGAAAGAAAGAAAGAAAGAAAGAAAGA
>NW_020769445.1:71860-86297 GCF_900518735.1 Pseudonaja textilis | reverse complement strand
TCTATTCTATTCTATTCTATTCTATTCTATTCTATTCTATTCTATTCCATTCTATTCTATTCTATTCCATTCCATTCCATTCCATTCCATTCCATTCCATTCTATTCCATTCCATTCCATTCCATTCCATTCCATTCCATTCCATTCTATTCTATTCTATTCTATTCTATTCTATTCTATTCTATTCTATTCTATTCCATTCCATTCCATTCCATTCCATTCCATTCCATTCTATTTTCTATTCCATTCCATTCCATTCTCTATTCTATTCTATTCCACTCCACTCCATTCTAAATGAGAAATTTGTTAAGGGAGATTTGCCCCATTTTATGACTTTCTTTGCCACATTTGTTGGGCGAATCACTGCCGCTGTTAAATTAGTAGCATGGTTGTTAAGTGAATCTTGTTTCCCCACTGACTCTTCTGACTTTGTCGGAAGGTCGCAAAAGGGGAATCCCATGCCCTGAGACACTGCAACCGTCCTAAATTTGAGTCAGTTGTCAAACATCTGAAGGTAAATCACGTGACCCTGGGGGATGTTGCAACGGTTGTAAAGTCTGAAAAATGATCATAAGCCACTTTCCCCCCCCCCCAGTGCCATTGTAACTTGGAATGGTCATTAAGTGAACTGTTGTAAGTCGAGGACTACTTGCAATCAAAGAACTAAAGAGAAATTTCCCAACAGTGAAAACAATGAACCCGTGGAATGGCTTGCCTTCAGACGCTGTGGGTGCTTCATCACTGGAAGCCTTTGAGATTGGACAGCCAGTTGTCTGAAGTAGTATAGGGTTTCCTGCTTGAGCAGCGGGGCTGGACTAGAAGACCTCCAAGGTCCCTTCCAACTCTACTATTCTGTATCCTGTCTCTGTTGGAGAAGAAAGTCAACAGGGTAAGAAGCCCATTGGAAGACTGGAAACAGGACTTTCAATTCTTCTCTGGGCAAATGTCCTACCAGTCAATGACTACTTCAGCTTCAACCCCAACAATACAAGAGCACACAACAGATACAAACTCAAGGTTAACCGCTCCAAACGTGACTGCAGAAAGTACGACTGCAGCAACAGAGTGGTCAATGCCTGGAAAGCACCACCTGACTCTGTTGTTACATCCTCTAACCCCCCCACTCCTTTAACCTTAAAACTAATCACTGTTGACCTCACCCCATTCCTAAGAGGTCTGTAAGGGGCGTGCATAAGTGCACCATCGTGCCTCCCATCCCTGTCCTATTGTCTCCATTTATTCGTGCCTATTTCCTACATTCTTACTCATGTTTATACTTATGCCTATTATCTTGTAAGCGATTGACAAATCAAACAAATCAAATCAAATAAATACATTCATCTTAGTTGTTACGATTAATGCATCGTAAACAAGAATGGTCAATCTCCCTTATAAAGGCTGTGCAAGCCAATGGCTGTGTCTATATCTCGAAGAGAGCTAAGTACATCAGCGAATAATATTTTTGACAACAGAACCTCAGTTTTCCTTCGGTATTGAATGCTATCACCAGACAATTTCGATTTCATTCTAGGGTCACCCTGTGTGTGTGTGTGTGTATGTTTTTTAATTCCTCAGGTGCTTTTCCGAACAATTTACCTTTTGAGCTGAATTCCAAAAAGCTTCCAGCATTTGATACAGGAGGGGAATCTTGAAAGAATCCAATTTAACTTCTGAGTCATGTCGTTGTTTATTGAATCAATTAAATTATCTTTTGGATTTGTTTTATTTCGATTTCGATTTCTGTTGAAATTCACTGAATTGGTGGCCTCTCTCTTCTTGTACGTGAAATTAGAGCGCCTCCTAGTGAAAAATAAAAGAAACAGCAGAATCTTGGAAAGGAATCAGTTAGGAGGCTGACTCCCTCTGACTCTCCGCTTGTGGGTTAATACAATGCCAGACATGTAAAGCAAAATATACTTTAAAAAATACAATGCCAGATAGATGTCCCGTCTAACTTCCCTTTGAATGTGATCAAAATTCAGACATTTGGTAATTGACTCATATTTATGACGGTTGCAGTGTGCAGCGGGGTCATATGATCCCCTTTTGAGACCTTCTGACAATCAAAGTCAATGGGCAGATCACTTTCACCTAACAACCGCCTTACAAATTTACCAACTGCAGTGATTCACTTAACGACTGTGGCAAGAAAAGTCGTAAAGTGGAGCAAAACTGTTTCACTTAGCAGCAGCAATTTTGGGCTCAATTGTATTTGTGAGTTGAGGACTCACTTCATAAGTCGCCTTGCTTAGCAACTGAAATTGTAGTATCAATTGTGGTTCAGGACTACCTGGAATGTTTTTCAGCCTTGGCAACTTCTTAGTCCAAGACTGATCAAGAAATGCTTCTTGGTAATATTAGCTTGGCTTTAAACCCTGTTATAAGCAGAACAGAATAACAGAATTGGAAGGTACCTTGGAGGTCTTCTAGTCCAACCCCCTGCTCAGACAGGAAACCCCATTACCATTTAAGATAAATGGTTGCCCAATCTCTTCTTAAAAACCTCCAGTGTTCAGCATCCACAACTTCTGGAGGCAAGTTGTTCCACTGATTAATTGTTCCAACTATCAGGAAATTTCTCCTTAGTTCTAAGTTGCTTCTCTCCTTGATTAGTTTCCACCCATTGCTTCTTGTCCTGCCCTCAGGGGCTTTGGAGAACAGCTTGACTTCCTTTTCTTTGTGGCATCCCCTTATTTGAACACTACTATCATGTCACCCCTAGTCCTTCTTTTCATTAAACTAGACATACCCAGTTCCAGCAACCATTCTTCATATGTTTTAGCCTCCAGTCCCCTAATCCTCTTGGTTGCTCTTCTCTGCACTCTTTCTAGAGTCTCAACATCGTTTTCACATCGTGGCGACCACAACTGGATGCAGTATTCCAAGTGTGGCCTTACCAAGGCATTATAATGTGGTGTTAACACTTCACATGATCTTGATTCTATCACTGCTTATGCAGCCTAGAACTGTTTTGGCTTTTGTTTTGGCAGCTACAGCACCGGCTGACTCATATTTAAGTGATTGTCCTCTAGAACTCCAACATCCCTCTCACAGTTACATACTATTGAGCCAGATATCAACTTATTTTATACTTGTGCATTTGAGGTTTTTTTTGCCTAAATGCAACAAATGAATAACAGTCAACAGATGCCGTTAGTTTTATTGACCTTCTTCTGGTCTTATTCATTGCAATAAGTCATAGTTGAACCAATAACATACCTGGTTCCTATGCTGGTAGTCTTCAACTTATCACCATTCATTTAGCAACTGTCTGAAGTTACAACGGTACTGAATAAAGTGACTTAGGACTGGTCCTCATACTTACAACCATCACAGCATCCCCATGGTCACGTGATAAAAATTTGAGTACTTGGCAACCATATTTACTGTGTGTCATGCCCCTGTTGGAGTCTGACTCCGAGGGAGAGATGGAACGGCTGACAGGGAGTGGTAGTGTGGCTCCAGTTGTGGAGGAAACTGGGGAAGGGCACAGGCTGGATGGGCATTCAGAGGAAGACCCAGGCCCATCTTCTCTTCATCCTAAGGCACGCAGGGAGGAGTGGATAAGGGAGAAACATGAGTGGTGTGGTGTACGGGGGAGGAAAGGGCCCTGATCCCCTTCATGAGTTGCAGCTGGGAGGACTGTTTAAAAGGACAAACTGCTCATGGCAAAATTGCTGGAAGCAAAGCGTCTTGTCGAAGCTTATCTGGGTTTTGACTTCCTCTCAACTGTGGTTGCTTTGTTATCTGGTGGAAGTCTGCAATTTATCATCCTGGCCTGCTGTGTAAATGACTTCAGTGTGGTTTGTGTTGGTTTTTTTATTTCTAATTATCTTTACTTTGGATTCGAACTGCATATACTCCCTCCGTAGACTGTTTTCTTTAAGAGTTTGATATCCAGCCAAGGATAATTGGACAACATTAGAGGCATTCAAGAGAATTTATTCTATTTTTGTGACTTTGTTATTTTTGTGTCACGCCCCGGGTCATCACGCTGGAGTCATGTGGTTGCCGTTTCCAACCATCCCAGCTGGCTTCCAACAAGCAAAGTCAATTCACTTAATAATTGCCTTGATTAGTAGTGGAAATTCTAATCTTAATTGTTGCCCTAAATCAAGGATTATCTACAGGTGTGTATCTGGGGACTGCATTCACTAACAGAGAGTATTTTTTAGCCTTTCATGTTTTCCCTTCAACAGCTAAGTGTCGGTATGCGCTCGGCATGCAGGATCGCGCCATTCCAGATGAAGCGCTCTCAGCCTCGAGTTCATGGCATGATTCAACAGCGGCAAAACACAGCAGGTGAGGAAGCTATCTGCTGCTTAATTTGCACGACGTAACCGATTCACACATTTGTTTATTGATGCATACTTTCTCAGAGCTCCGTCTGTTAAGTGGAAAGTTCTGGAAAATCCCGTTCGTCATGTACACACATTCAAATGTACCATATCGTACGGATTAGGAACTGGGCCCTTATTTACATTTAAAACATTAAGTTAGATTGGTGCCCAGTATAAAAATATCTGTAGTTTGAATCATTTGCGTAATGGCTCTTAAGGTACTTACCTGCTGTTGTAATCTGTTTCCTTAAAATTGATAGATATTAGTAGCTGGATAGAAGTCTTACAATTTCTCATATATAGTTTCTAGGCCAGATTAGTTTTTATTTATGAAAGCATCTTAAAGTATCTGTTGTGGGAATCAATTTATAAAGGAAAACCACAACGTTCCTTGACATGACAAGGAATCAACAAAGCTTTTCTTTTTCTTTTTTTTTATCAGTGATCTATCAGATTTGCAGATTGGGGAGAACTAGCTAATATCAATAGTATCCATAACAATCCACAGGAATGTTAATATGTCTGCTTGCACATTGGGGTGCCATTGGGCGAAAGACACAATGATGTAAATTACAGAAGTGTTATTTATTTATTTTAAAAGTATATATACAACTTATTCTCAGTGACCCTGGAGGCTTTCAGAAGGAAGACCCCAAATACAAAATCTAATAGCATCCCCCACCCCCAGTAACAACAATGAAACAAACCATATTGATTGACTCTGTATTCTCCTGAGATCTCCAAGCTGGCTGGATAAACCATATCAAAAAAGTGGGGGCCAGTCTTATTTCTACAGGGATGATGTTCCACAAGGAGGGAGCCACCACAAAGAAGGCCCTTTATTTTTGGTCTCACTATGGACCTCCTAAAGAGAGAGTGGACTACATCAGGGGTTGCCAATCTTTTGGACCTCAGGGACCACCAAACTCATAATTTTAAATCCCGGGGACCACTAATATGAATTTTGACTGACAGTGGCTTGCTAACGTTGGTGAAAGGGGGAGAGAGAGAAAGAGAGAGGGAGATCTGATCTAACCTCTCTCTCTCCTTCCCTCCCTCTCTCTCACACACACACAAACAAACACACAGAGGCAGGGGTGGGATTCAAATTTCTTAACAACCAGTTCTGTGGGCGTGACCTAATTTGTGGGTGTTGTGGCTTGGTGGTCATGTGACTGCTTGGGCATGGCTTGTATGTAAATATTATAAATATTTATGTAAATATTCAATTTTTTTATAAAAAAAGAGCAGCTTTTACCCAAAAGCAGGTAAAGCAGGCAGGCAGACTGAGTTGCTTACAGAAGTATCAATTCACTCAGAGATCTATCTTTCTGCCATCAGCTCCCTGAGTCTGTCACATAAAATTTGCTAGTAAGCAAACTCATAAAATTTGCTAGCAAGCAAACTCACAGAATTAACTCACAACACACCATGTATGTAAATATTGAATTTTTTATTTTTTATTTTTAAAAAGCAACTTTTACCCAAAATCAGGCAAAGCAGGCAGGCAGATTGAGTTGCTCACAGAATCACAGATTCATTCAGAGATCTATCTTTCTGCCATTGGCTACCTGAGTCAGCACTGAATAATAGAAGCTTCAGTCCTAAGGAAGGTTAAGCAGAGCCGAAGATGTAAAAATTAGCTAGAAAGCAAGAAATCCAACAATTTCCTGCTTTCTAGCTAATCTAAATCTCCCGGCACAGCAGAACAGATGATGGTCGGGGGGGAAAAAAAGGAAAAATAACAACTTGACAGGCAAGTTTGCCAGGTAAGGAATGAGTGGGCGGGGAAGGTTCCCATGGGCCATGTGGGCGGCGCAGCCTTGTGTTCCTGCACAGCCTGAATTAATTGCTCTGGGTGGTGCTCTGGGGGTGAAATTTCTCTGCGGACCATCAAAATTGCGGCCCACCAGTTGGTGACCACTGGTCTACATCATACCCTGCCTCCCCACTCTGGTGGGTCAGGTAGATGTAACTGGGGAAAGATAGTCCTTCAAGCAGTTCAGATTGCTTTAAGATATCCAGGCCAAGCAAGAAGTAATACCATTTGTGTAATAATGTCATGATGTGTGAGCCGGTATTCCCCAGAGGCTCATGTCGAACACTCTTAAAAAACCCAAAACAAAATTCAAAATGAACTGGATGTATTAAAGAAGAAGTCTGCCCTCCCCGCTTTAAAAACATCTCCCCATTCCTTAGGGTAGTGCAGTGTGTCTCAACCTTGGCAACTTTCGGACGTGTGGACTTCAGCTCCCAGAATTCCCCAGCCAGGCTGCCCCCTTCCAATGCTACATAATTCTGGGAGCTGAACTTAAAAGTTGTCAAGGTTGAGAAACCCTGAGTTAATGTGTACGGTAATTGCATCCCTCCTTTAAATCGGAGATCATGTGTGTAGGTGTGCATTTCATTGTGAAGCCATGGGTGGATGGATAGATGGATGGATGTTGGACAAACAAGCAGGTTGAAAACAGAACGAAGGTTTTTGGAAAATAAACCCAAATGCAGAGATAATAGGATGGGGAGCTATCTGCCCTGGGCTGAGACATGTGAAAAAAATCTTGATGTCAAACTGCGATCGAACTAAAATAAGGCACCAGATTAGAAACCAGGAGACATGAGTTCTAGTCCTGCCTCAGGCATGAAAGTCGCCTGGGTGACTTTGGGCCAGTCACTCTCTCTCAGACCAATTCACCTCACAAGGTTGTTGTTGTGAGGGGTAAATAGGAGAAGGAACGAGTCATCTGTATCTTTGCTACTTTGAGGTATTTACAAAAATAATAAAGATAGGATAAAAAAATGAGCTCTGTGATACGGGCAGTCCAAAGGGCTTATCTCACTTCTTGTTGTCCAGGCTGGGCCTGAGTGAGGGCGATGGAGCTTGGTGCCCTGCAGGACCCGTCTACCCCAATGACGCAGAGTACCTGGAGATAGACCTGCGCCAGCTGCATTTCCTAACCTTGGTGGGGACGCAGGGACGCCACGCAGGTGGCCATGGCAAGGAATTTGCTCGCTCTTATCGGCTCCATTACAAGCGGGATGGCCATCACTGGATGTCTTGGCGTGACCGGTGGGGCAATGAGGTAAATAGAGAGAATTGTAACTTCTTCTCTAATGGTGGGATAACATGGAAACAGGTCATTTTGTCTAATCCATTGTTTCTCAACCTTGGCACCTTTAAGACGTGTTGACTTCAACTCCCAGAATTCCCCAAGCAGTATGGCTGGCTAGGGAATTCTGGGAATTAAAATCCATACATCTTAAAGTTGCCAAGGTTGTGTAGAGATAGTCTTCGACGTTTCTTTAGTGACTGTTCAAAGTTATAACTGTCAGGGCTCTGGCAGTTACCTCCATTTAAATCATGAGTCTCGAGCTGAACTTCCAAAACTTCAAAAGGATTTATTAGAAGTTAACATGTCCGGCACTGCCTGGGTGTAGCCGACTCTGAGACACCTCATTCATTGTTACCCTTGACCCTGGCTTTCCCGCACCCGCTGGGTGTACCATAATTCATATTCTCCAATGGGACACATCCATAGCCAAGAGTCATCAGTCTTGCTCTCCAATTAGAATTTTGCATGGCAGAAACTTCAGTCACCTAGTCTCTATCTTTGAAAATATTTATGGAACGCAAGCTGCTCACTGCTCCCCCCTCCCTTTCTGTTGGCAACTCTAAAAAGACCATAGAAATATTTTATGAGTTGACAATAACAGCATTGGAAAAAGCGACTTGTAGCTGCTTTTCACATTTATGACTATCCAGCATCCCCATGCTCACATGATCAAAACTCAGACACTGGGCAACTGGCTCATAGTTATCATGGTTGCAATGTCCTCGAGTTATGCAATCGCCTTTTGCAACTTCCTGACAAGGAAAAGTCAATGGGGGAAGCCAGATTTAGTTAACAACCGTGTTACTAATTTTAACAACTGCAATGATTCATTTAACAACTGTGGCAAAAAAAGGTTGTAAGTTGGGGCCAAACTCACTTAACAAGTGTCTTGCTTAGCAATGGAAGTTTCGGGCTCAATTGTGCTCGTAAATCGAGGACTGCCTGTAACCACTGCTCTAATCACTAGATCAGGCAAGGTTGATTTGTTAGACCCTACTCAACTCCTCTTTCATTTCCTTCTTCACTCCTCCTTTTCTCTTAGGTGATTTCAGGCAATGAAAACACCAATGAGGTGGTGTTGAAGGATCTAGGACCTCCTATCATTGCCCGGTACATCCGTTTCTACCCCCGTTCAGACCGTGTCATGAGTGTCTGCTTGCGAGTGGAACTCTATGGCTGTGTCTGGAAAGGTGAGTAAAGCGGTGTTTGCATTGTTTGAAAGTACAGTGTGTTTTAGCAGTTTTTTCAGGCTAGGTGCAGAGAATAGAAAATAGAATAGAATTAGAATTAGAATTAGAATTAGAATTAGAATAGAATAGAATAGAATAGAATAGAATAGAATAGAATAGAATAGAATAACTTTATTGTCATTTTGAATGTACACTAAGCAGCAAAAATTAAAATGAAATTTTGTTGCATACAGCTCTCAAAGGGTCACCACTATATATATACACTATATAAACACTATATATGTATATACACTATATAAACGTGACTAAATAAAGAAATACAAAATTATGCATGTACCCACATATATTATATGACATGGAGAAACAACACAGTCTAGCTTGGATGTATACATGTACATGGAACAAAAGCGAATCTTGTGGGTTTACCAGGTGGATGGCATAGGGAACAAAGCTGTTACAAAATCTGGAAGTCCTGCTAGAAATATTTTGAAACCTCATCTCAGAGGAGAGCAACAGAAACAGACCGTAAAGTGGGTGTGTGGGGTCTCTAACAATGCTTTGAGCTCTAAGTATCTGTTATCCAGAATAACAGGAAGTGAGCTTCCTAAAATCTTCTCGGCTGTCCTTACCACTCTCTGTATGGATTTTCTATCTGAGGCACTGCTGCCTGGTCATGACTTTTTAAATATACTTTTCTGGGTTCACATCATGTACCACATTAATCCGTCTCTCTAAACATGCTATACTCAATTGAAACACATTATATCAGGGGTCCCCAATCCTCAGTCCATGGACCAGCACTGGTCTGTGTCATGACAGCAACCACGTAAACAAGCAAAGCCCCATTTACAGGATGTAGGCAGCACACAAAACCACACCCCCTCTAGTCCGTGAAAAACCTCTCTCCACAGGACCCATCTGAGACGTGCATCTTAACAGTATAACAAGCTGGAAACTTACCTCTGAATGCCTTGTGTCCTTCCACAGATGGCCTTCAATCCTATACAGCCCCTTTAGGTCAGGTGATGCCTTTGGCCCCGGAACTGGTCTACCTTAACGACTCCACGTACGACGGGTCCAGTGTCAGCAAGTGAGTGAGTAAGAGGCTCCTGAGTGGCTTTCAAGCATAGTGCCTAGGATTGAATTGGATATTTGTTATTCAACATTTTCATTCTCTGTTGGCTTGCAAGTGTCAGCCTTGGGAGCCATATTTTACTTGGAAGCTTCAAGGCTGCCACATTTAGTGCCTGGGAAATTGGGAGGGGGGATTTCTTAGAGAGGTGGAAGATTAGACTCCACAACATTCTTTCTCAGAAAGTCAAGGACATGTTGCCCTGCACCTGGGGAGGAGTGTCTGGAGGAATATCTTCAGTAGGCATAACATTTTGATCGGACCGTGTGATGGACTGGGGGGTGCAGGGGATGGATCTTTGATTTCTCTTTTGGGAAGGGAAAACCCGGAACTCTCCTATTCGGGTTTTCCCAGATGTGCCAATATGACAACTTTAATAAAATGGAACTTTGAGGATATGCTTGTCTCGGAGTTTATTGGTTTGGAGTTTGTTGGAATGCTGACAGCAAGATCGTGTCAGGTCGATCCTTCTGGTGTTCTTCAGTCATATGTAACTACAGGCTTCTAGAATTTTGGACGTTCCAGCAGCTAAGGTTTTGGAGAGTTTTAATCTTTGGCTGGGGAAATCTGGATTAGCATTCATACCCAAAGTGTAAAGGAAGATGTATTTTTAAAATTTATTTTGTAAGAGATTTGATGCTGCTTCAGTCAAAGCTAACCTAAGTAACTCACTTAGGAACAAACCAAAAATAGGTATAAATATCCACAGTTCAAGTCCGTTAGTAAGTTAGTAGACTTACTAACTTCCAATGGGCAGCCTCTACATCTCAGGTACCTATGTTATTACTATTTCAGCATCTGAAATACTTATCTAAACCAAATTTTCTGCATGTTCCTAATACCAACGGAAGAGAATATCTGGGGCTCAGAGTTGAACTGTGGGGTCCTTGGTGAACTCTGAGGTGGATTGTTTGCTTGCAGACAGTTCATTATCCAACTAGGTAACACTGATGGTGTTACCTAGTTGGGTAAATGAAATGTCTGCAAGAAAGCAAGCAAGCTCAGAGAGCACCAAGGACCCCATGTTCCTAAATAGGAATGAAGATGCTGATCTTATTTCTAGGGAGAATGGATTACAGAAGAGGTAAGCTCTGTTCAAGAACGTTCATTTCTGGATCCCAACTTGTTATACATTGTAGAGTGTGGACATTCTTAGCTCAGTTACCGCATGGGGTACTTAGGCATATGTTTAAGTGCTGCTGCTGTACTGCATTATGTAGCGGAATTTCATATGTAGAATTTAAAGAAACCCATTCTTCACAGAAGGCCATAAAAGCAATGGAACTAGAGCTGTTTTGAGGGGTCCTAGACTTTCTTTTCCTCATCCTGTTTTCCCTCTTTTTGTTTGGGATCCATTCTAATGCAGGTTACATTTTGGGGGTCTTGGCCAGTTGACGGATGGAGTGGTGGGGCTGGATGACTTCACCCAAACCAAAGAGTTCCGGGTTTGGCCTGGATACGATTATGTGGGCTGGAGCAAAATATCTTTTCCTGACGGTTTCATCAAGATGGAGTTTGAGTTTGACCGACTCAGATCCTTCACATATATGAAGGTAACAGCGTTTTTCTGAAGAAGCCCCCGATTGGTATGAAGAACCTGGTAGGATTAATGGGCTTGGCCAATTAAAAGATACGTTCCTAATACCGATAGCCCCCTCAGTTTACAACTGGTCTCTTACCAATCATTTGGGTGTCGTCTCATTCTGCTAGAAACGGGTTGGCAACCCACAGCTCCGGAGTCACATGCGGCTCTTTCATCCCTCTTCTGGGGCTCCCTGTTGCCAGGCAGCACCACAATTTTGAGAGGAGCTTCCAGGTAGCGGGTGGAAAGCACGGCGCGCCAGGAGGAAACTCTATGGCAAGGGGCGGGTTTTCTGGTCAGCTCCACAATTGATAGGGCTTCCAGTTACAACAGGTAGAGGGGGAAAAAAGCGCCATGCTAGGAGGAGACTCTATGGTGTCCATAGGAGACTCTATGGTGGGGGAACCGGACTTCTGGCTGGC
Organism: Pseudonaja textilis; assembly: GCF_900518735.1. The sequence goes on along the minus strand of NW_020769445.1, from coordinate 74,521 downwards.
TCCAGAATTGACTGGGGGGCTTCCAGTTAGGACCTTTGTGGCTCTTTGAGCGTTTAATGTTGCTGACCTCTGTGCTAGATTATTAATACAGGGAAGGGAAATAAGCGTGCTTCAGAGTTGTCTTTTCTCTTATCCTGCACTTCCCGTTCCCATTTCTGCTCCTTCACCTCAATCTCCAGGTTCACTGCAGCAATATGCACACACGTGGCGTGGGGATCTTCGAGCAGGTGGACTGCCTCTTCAAGCACAGCCTCGCCACAGCTTGGGAGCCTGTCCCTGTCTCCCGACAGCTTTCGGTGGATGTCAGGGACCCCAGTGCCCGCTCTGTCACCATACCACTGGATGGACGAATCGGCTTGTTTGTCCAGTGCCACTTTTACTTTGCCGCCGAGTGGATGCTCTTCAGTGAAATTGCCTTTCTCTCAAGTGAGTTGGGTCTGGGACTTGGGTGATCACTTGAGGCCAATGACTTGAAAGTAGAAGGTAGATGAAACCTTCGAAGATCTGACATCATTGTTGTTACTCATTAGTGTCAGTCATACTGACAATACTGGCTAGGAGTTCTAGAGGACAGTCACTTAAATATGAGCCAGCCAGTGCTGTAGCTGACAAAAAAAGCCAACACAGTTCTAGGCTGCATAAACAGAGGAATAAAATCAAAGATCAGGTGAAGGGTTAATATCACTTTATAATGCCTTGGTAAGGCCACACTTGGAATACTGCATCCAGTTTTGGTTGCCATGATGTAAAAAAGATGTGGAGGCTCTAGAAAAAGTGCAGAGAAGAGCAACCAGGATGATTAGGGGACTGGAGGCTAAAACATATGAAGAACAGTTACAGGAACTGGGTATGTCTAGTCTGATGAAAAGAAGGATTAGGGGAGACATGATAGCAGTGTTCCAATATCTCAGGGGCTGCCACAAAGAAGAGGGAGTCAAGCTATTCTCCAAAGCACCTGAGGGCAGGACAAGAAGCAATGTGGGGAAACAAATCAAGGTGAGAAGCAACTTAGAACTAAGGACATATTTCCTGACAGTGAGAACAATTAATCAGTGGAACAACTTGCCTCCAGAAGTTGTGAATGCTCCAACACTGGAAGTTATTAAGAAGAGATTGGACAACCATTTGCCTGAAATGGTATATGGTTTCCTGTCTGAGCAGAGGGTTGGACTAGAAGACCTCCAAGGTCCCTTCCAACTCTGTTATTCTAAATACTAGAGATTACATGCAAATGTTCTAGGTTCAACACTCCATTATTTCCCCTTGAAAGTGTTTGAGGTGCCCTCTTGGGAAAGAACAATCCATATCTGAAACTTTGGAAAGCTCCGGAGAATGTACAGGTAGCCCTCGAGTTACGACCATTTGTTTAGTGACTGTTTGGAGTTACAACTGCACTGGAAAAAAAATGACTTACCACTGATCCTGAGGCTTATAATCATTGCAGTGTCACATCATCAAAATTTGGGTGGCTCGGCAACTAACGTATTTAGGACAGTTGCATGATCTCAGGTCATGTGATCACCATTGGCAACTTTTCCCACCAGCTTTTGAGAAGCAAATGGGAAAAGTCAGACTCACTGAACAACTTCAATTCATTTTATTCACTCAGTGACCACAGGGATTTGCTTAATGACCAAAGCAAAAAAAAAAGGTTTTAAAATTGAGCGCACTCATTAACAACTGCCCTGCTTAACAACAGAAGTTCTGGTTGCAGTGGCGGTCATAAGTCAATTATACTACCTGTCCAATTGTAGACCCAAGGCTGAATCAGAAGAAGCTTCACTTTTGCCTTTTAGCGTCAAGGCTGTGTTTTTTAGTATTTAGTATTTATTTGATTTGTCAGTCGCTTACAAGATACAGGTATAAGAATAAATATAGTTTTGAATACATGAGATAGATACTTATAAGAAAAATAAAATATTTTTTGTCTGTCCCAGAAACGTAGATGATTGACATTTGATCAGGTGACAGAATGTAAGTTTTTAGGTATCACCCTGAAACAAGATCTAACATGGGGGGCAAATACTTTAGCCCTAGAAAAAAAGGCTCATCAACGACTGTATTTTTTAAGACTTTTAAAATCGCAACAACTGCCAGAGAGTCTGTTGGTTGCCTTTTATCGAAGCTCTATAGAGAGCATTTTATCCTATTGCCTCTGTGTGTGGTTCAGGAGTTGTACAGAGGCGGAGAAAAGGGCACTCCAAAGAGTGATAAAAAGGGCACAAAAGATCAGCGGATGTCCTCTTCCCTCATTGGAGGAGTTGTATAACATGGGATGTAGAAGGAAGATACAAAAGATCTTGAGGGACCCTTCGCATCCAGGCCACTCGTTGTTTGAGATCCTACCATCAGGAAGACAATTTAGAGTGCTGAAAGCCAGGACAAGTAGATTTAAATATAGCTTTTACCCAAGTGCTGTGATCAGGTTAAATGCAGAGTTATGAATCTGGTGGTCTTAACATATATATATCCTGGTTGTACAGTTTTTAACTGTTATTTGTTTTAATTTGTTTTACATTGTTATTTGTATATGTCTTTTGGTGTTGTTCAGTTGTATGCTGTGGAAGAGCACCTTATTTCGTTGTTCTCGGGTTTCTGAGTACAATGACAATAGATCTATCTATCTATCTATCTATCTATCTATCTATCTATCTATCTATC
>NW_020769445.1:33407-71850 GCF_900518735.1 Pseudonaja textilis | reverse complement strand
ATCTATCTATCTATCTATCTATCTATCTATCTATCTATCTATCTATCTATCTATCTATCTATCTGATTGTCATTGCACTCAAAGTGCAATATCCTTCTGGATGAGTCCACTTAGATCAGCATTGGCTTTTTCAAGGACTGATAGGAGGGGCAAGAAAGAAACGTCAGAGTGAGGAGAATCTCTCTCTTTTTCCCCCCCATTGCTTTTGTGGAGAGTTTTGCATTTGTTCCAGCCATTTGCAGCTGTTGTCCTGCCTGGAAGAAAAGACAGTGCCAGAAAGCGGGACATTCCCTCCACGCCTGAAGGAAAGGAAAGAAACCAACCCTCTGCAGCTGTGACCAGCAGCCAAACTCTTCAGGCATTTATTCCAAACTGCCTCCACTTTGCAGCTGGTGTCAGGGGAGGGCTGGGAGCATGGTTAGGAGATGATGACATGGCATTTCCCCCAATTTACCTCCTGAGAAGTACTATTAGAAACATCCCTTCTCCCCCCCCCCATCTGTTCTCCCTCTGTATGTTCTGGAACATCTGTTACAGATCAGGGAAAGCCCATCTGCTGTGTTTCCAGGCCAGAGAACAGCAGGGTGGGCAGCCATTGGAATGGGAGAGTGGCAGGTCGCAGGGAGACGGCTTAATCACCAAACTTTCCCCAGTAACCCAGCCTTCCTCTTGCAAGAACATAAGACCAGCCCCTGCTGGTTCAATGCAGGACTTTGTTCCTATGGAGGGGCCCGCAGATGGGGCCTCTGGAGTGCTTGCAGATAGTAAATGGAGGCGCTTTTCTTTCTCTGATCTTCGTTCCCTCAATCCAGGAGCAGGGGTGCGAATTCAACTGGTATAACAAACCGGTTCATCTAGTTTAATGAAAGCTGGTATATCTAGTTTCATGAAAAGAAGGACTAGGGGAGACATGATAGCGGTCTTCCAATATCTCACAGGCTTCCACAAAGAAGAGGGAGTCAAGCTATTCTCCAAAGCCCCTGAGGGCAGGACAAGAAGCAACGGATGGAAACTAACCAAGGAGAGAAGCAACTTAGAACTAAGGAGAAATTTCCTGACAGAACAACTTGCCTCCAGAAGTTGTGAATGCTCCAACACTGGAAGCTTTTAAGAAGAAGATGGATAACCATTTGTCTGAAGTGGTGTAGGGTTTCCTGCCTAGGCAGGGGGTTGGACTAGAAGACCTCCAAGGTTCCTTCGGACTCTGTTATTCTATTCTATTTTGTTGTATACTGTGTCTTCTTTCTGGTTTTTGCACCCAGTTGATGGATACCTTCTTTTCTCTTCCCTTGTTCCCATTGCCCTTTCTGTTTTCCTCCCTTCTAGATGTTGTGGACGACCCTTCTCTTGCTGTGTCAAGTCAGTATCCCGCAGTGGTGGCTCCACCTCACCCTTCAGGCCGCAACCTTCCCATCTCTCCGGCTCTTGGTTCCTCGCTCAATGACAAAGCCGACGGTACCTCGAACCTCACCCAGGCAGGTGAGTAGCTTGCAAATCAGAGAGCCCGTGCCTCTAAATTTTCTTCCACTATCACCAGTTACCAGAAAAACTTAAGTCACATGTTCCTAAATTCCCCTCTCAACTTCCTTTTTCTATGCTTCTTTCCTCGTAAGATCTCGAAGGCGAAGTGAAATCTGGCCAGCCAATTGCAAAGGATGATAACAGCAACACCTCCATATTGATTGGCTGCTTGGTGGTCATCATCCTCCTCCTCCTGGTTGTCATATTTCTCATTCTCTGGCGTCAGTATTGGCAAAAGATTTTAGGAAAGGTAAGACAGGTGGACTCCAGGAAAATTTTGCATCTGTTTGAAAGAAATTAAGAGTGTCCCGCCCTCCTCCCTCAGCCGTGGTCTGTTGGCTAAAGTGGAGTTCCCGTCTGTTACTTCGTAATAGGAGAGGGATAATTGATTTATAGAGAAATCCACCCGGTCTTCTACCACGGTACAAGGATCAAGAAAAGATGGTCACTCTGTAGTAGAACTTTTTATTTAAAAGAAATCAGGTTAGCTTCTGATCTCTCCGGTTTCAGGATTCCTTCAGGATTGGGCATCACTTGCTAAAAATCCAGGAACAAACAACAGATATCCATAGTCAGTCAAGAGAAACATTGCAGAACTACAAGGATAAGAGTCAGAATTACACAAACCAGCTTTCTAACTTATCTTCTGTTCCATCAGTGTCTCATTCATCCAGGTCAGGGTTGTCCCAAATGTGTTTTTTCAAGAGGCAACTGGACTTTCTGGTTTTTTCTTTGAAGACATTTCACTTCTCATCCAAGAAGCTTCTTCAGCTCTGACTAGAGGGTGGATCCTTCCATTCCTCACCATTCAGTCAGAGCTGAAGAAGCTTCTTGGATGAGAAGTGAAACGTCTTCAAAGAAAAACAAGGAAGTCCAGCTGCCTCCCGAAAAACCACCTGTGCTCCATCAGTGCTACCCTCAGGTCTTGCAGCTTTCATCAGAATAATGAAATTAAAGTCGCACCATCACGCTGTAAGCTCCACTCCTGTGTGTACAATTTTGTGAAGTCTAGAAAAGGGGTGGAGTTTGTGTTGTGATGTGATGCTGTAAATATTCTATGCCAGAGGTCTCCAAACTTGGCAACCTTAAGACTAGTGGGATTCTGGGAGTTGAAGTCCACAAGCCTTAAAATTGTCAAATTTGGAAATTCCTGCTCTATGTTCATGTTTACTACTGCTATCCAACATCCTGGAAGCTGTGGGGCAACATTTTTAGATTCTGGACCCAAGATAAAATAACATTTAATTAAAATGACATCTGGTAACATTTAATTAAATTGACATCTCTCGACCTCAAGAGCCCTCAGCAGAAGCTTCTGAGGTGTCCTAGGAAGCTGGAATAACCATCTAAAGCAGTGGTTGCCAACTGGTGGGTCGCAGCCCACTGGTGGTCCACAAGAGAATTTTGGTGGTCCGCAGAGAAATGTCAACCCCAGAGCACTCTCCAAAGCAATTAATCCAGGCTGCACGGCAACACAAGGCTGCGCTGCCCACATGGCCCACGGGAACCCTCTCCGCCCACTCACTCCTTATCTGGCAAACTTGCCTGCTAAGTTGCTGTTTTTCCCTTTTTTCCCCTGACCATCAGCTGTTCTGCTGTGCTGGGAGATTTAGATAAGCTAGAAAGCAGGAAACCATTGGATTCCTTGCTTTCTAGCTAATCTTTAGATCTTCGGCAGAGCCAAACCTTCCTTAGGACTGAAGCTTCTATTATTCAGTACAGGTAGCTGATGGCAGAAAGATAGATCTCTGAGTGAATCTGTGATTCTGTGAGCAACTCAATCTGCCTGCCTGTTTGGCCTGATTTGGGGTAAACGTTGCTCTTTTTTTATAAAAAAAAATCAATATTTACATAAACATTTATAATATTTACATACAAGCCATGCCGAGCCAGTCACATGATCACCAAGCCACGCCCACATATTAGGCCATGCCCACAGAACCGGTTGTTAAGAAATTTGAATCCCTCCCCTGCCTCTGTGTGTGTGTGTATGTGTGTGTGTGTGTGAGAGAGAGAGAGAGAGAGAGAGAGAGGTTAGATCAGATCTCTCTCTCTCTCTCTCTCTCTCTCTCCCCCCCCACCCCCCTCACCAACAAGACAGCAAGCCACTCTCAGTCAAAATTCATATTAGTGGTCCCCGGGATTTAAAATTATGAGTTTGGTGGTCCCTGAGGTCCAAAAGGTTGGCGACTCCTGATCTAAAGTGTAATGAGAATGAAGAAAATGCTAGATATGGGGGTTTCCCTTCTTTTTGAGAACAATTTCAGTAGAATAAGTGTCTATAAGAGATTCTCAATCGTCCAGGTCATGGCGAAAGACATTTTCCCAAAAGGCAAGTGGACTTTCTGGTTTTCTTTTCCTTGAAAATGTTTCACTTCTCGTCCAAGAAGCTTCTTCAGTTCTTCTTGGATGAGAAGCAAAACTTTTTCAAGTTAAAAAAAAAAATCAAGAAAGTTCGCTTGCTTTTTGGAAAAGCAGCTTTGGTATTTGGTAGAAGAAATGTTTTTCAGAGGTTGGAAATGAAAAGTCTGCCATCTCTACCTTAACAACCTTCACTGTTTCTCAACAACCTTGCGGTATGTAGGCTCAACGCCGCATCTCTGATGATGACCTCACTGTCCACCTCTCTGCACCGAACGACACGATTGTCATCAACAACACAATGAGCTCCAACAGACACTCCAACCGATACGAACGCATCCTTTCGGGTGAAACGGAATACCAGGAACCCAACAGGGCACGCATGAAACTCCCAGATCTTCCTCACAGTGCTGAGAATTCTGGTGAGAGGCTGTTGGTAAAATTGTTTTATTTATAACTAGCTCTATACTCATGCTTTGCTACGAAACTATGTGGTCGGGCTTAGATTTTGGGGAGGAAAATAAGGGGAAAAATTCTGCCTCTGCCTACCAGCATCCATCAGTATTCATCTGGCTAGTGTCCTATCAGTGTGTGAAAAGAGCTGAGGGCTGTTTGGAAACTGAAACAGTATTTGCTGGGTGAGCAAGAAGGAGACAGCAAAGAGCCGGGCGTGGCTTAGCTCAACTGTTCTGTACTAAAGCTGATTGCTGCTGTGAAACTAAAACTGAAACTCCTCTGCTTGTGTTTTGCATTTGAAAGAGATTTCTTTCCAGGTGGGGAGTAGAACTCCTTAGCATAAGAGCGTGTTAATAATAATATAGGAAATACTAATGCTCTGATGGTCATTTCAAAAAATCCTTTCTTAGTGAGCATCTAGAAGCCAAGAGGAACATATGTGCCAAATTTCAAGTTTTACGGTTTTACGGTTCTGGAGATTTTGTGATGATGCATGAGTGTTTTTTCGCTTTTATAGAGAGAGATTATTTTGTTTAAAGTGGAATATTGCAGGCACATTCTGCCCACAGCCTGGAGTTTGAGTCTGACAGGGCTCAAGGGTTGGCTCAGCTTTCCATCCTTGCAAGGTTGGTAAAATGAGGTTGTTGGGAGCAAGATCCAAATAATGCTTCTACATTGTAAATTGCCTAGAGAGTGTTGTAAGGCACTGTGCAATGGGATATATAAGCCTAAATGCTATTGCTGTTTTGTTTATTAAAACATCTTACCTATTAAATTATTGGGAAAAGTGAGTGAAAACAAAGAGACCAGAAAGTGAAGCAGCCAAGGTGATAGGGAGGAAGAAGAGAAATCCTTTGAATATTTGTTAGGAATGCCATGGTTTATTATCTATATAGGTGTGAATTTAGTTAGCATTATAGTGTATCCATTCTGACCCACTGTGGCTTTTGAGAAAAAAGCCAACAATGAAAACATAATGTAATGTTACCCTAATATAACACTGTAAAAGAATAAAATGTCCATAGTAAATAGTATGAACCAAATAAAATGTCCGTGGAGATGATGCAACAGTCATAAGTGTGAAAAACGCTGATCAGATGCTTTTTCCCCAATGCTGTTGTAACTTTTAGCAGTCACTAAACAAATCATTGTAAATGGAGGACTACCCGTATATCCCTTTTAATTAAGACTTAGTTGGTTTCTTTTGTATCTCCAATAGAACAGCTTTTTCATACCATTTTTGTAGCCTGACGTTTTTTAAATCCATTTTCAATCTCAATCTAGTCAGGTAAAACGTGTTCTTCCTTCATGACATTTTTTAAGCACAGCCTATTCTAAACGTTGTTTCTCCTTTAATTGTAATATTTAATTCCTTTTGGTTTCCTCTAGTGTTCCAACTTCAAAGTTTCATTTTATCAAGTTTTTTGTAAAAAAGAGAATTCAAAACAAACCCAATCAACCAACCAATCAACGCATTTATCATGACAAGGATTCTTATAATTAATTCCAAAACCTTATTTCAAATCCATCTGAACCATTAATAGGTTTGTAATTTCTCAAAATCAAAGTTCTCATCACCTTTTTGGTATTTATGTCAAAAGAATTTAAAAAAAAGATCTTAAGCTTCTATTAAACATAAACTTCTCTCGTTAATAAGCATTGAAGGAGACTCGCTCAGTGTTGTAAAACATGTAGATTCAAAGGTTACTGTACTTAATAGGTGAAAAGCAGTTCACATTTTCCAAAATTGATTAGAAAAGAAGTATTCAAATCCAGTGTTCTTTTGATGGTGTTGAAGATGATTTAAACAAGATGGCTATTTCCTCATTTCCCAGAGTGCTAAACCTATGGAAACCACCATCTTGTGGTCTCCATGCGAGGAGCAGTTGCAAAGAGTTCTTATGGGTGATCTCAAGTCCTCTCCCTGTCTGGAGAGAAATTACAAAGAGCTGATCAGCTCCACTTTTAATGGAGCCATCTTCAGTTCACCATTTCTTCCCTCAAAATCCCTATTGTCGTGCATTTAGTGTGTGTGTTCTGTGTGTTTGTATTTCCTTGCTTGTATCAAAAATATCAAAAGTAGGCTTTTGCTATAAACTGCAATCTGTGAATTGCGAAAGGAAAAAAAAAAGGAAGCAGTCCGTTAATTGGGATGTTTTGTTGGTGGCTGGTTTCATTTAAAAAGGTGGTTTAAATTTCTAGCAAAATCGAGTTATAACCTGCTCCTAAATTATGCTGATTTATGGCCTGTTTTTTTCAATACTTTTTGTTTTTAATGTAAAAGAAACTGCAAATGGAGAACTAGCCCTCCAGATTTCTTCCTGATGTGCTTAGTTTCTAAATGCAAGGAGGTATCTTTTTGTATCTTTTTTTTCTTGAAAGAAAACAGTAACACAATGCCACCTATTGTCTGAAATGGAAAAATATCTCAGGAAATTTTTTTAAAAAAAATTCTTTGAAGCAAGTAAGTTTACTTACATTTGAATAGGGAAAGCAGGTAAGGGAAAGTAAAAGAGAAAATTAAGAATGACAGGTAATCTTCGACTTACAACTAGTTGTTTAGTAACTCCTCATTACGACGATGTTGGAAAAAGTGCTTGCATTTAAGGTTGGTTTTTGCATTTATGACTGTCGCATTACTCTCATGGTGACACAATTGTAACACAAGTGCTTGGCAGCTGGCTCACTTTTACAACCGACTGCAGAGTCCTGTGATCATATGATTGCAATTCTTGGATTAATTGGTCCACAGTGTAATACATGTATTTATTTAATGACCGTTGTAAAAATGGTCGTAAAATCAGGTTCTTCTTGACTCATGACTGCAGCAATTTAGGGAAATTCCAGTCCCAATAGCGGTCAAGGACTAGCTGTAGAAGATCAAACCCTGACACATTTCATAAAAAAGTTGTTGGTTTGTTTTTTTGCTCCATTTCATATTGTATTTCCCAGCCCAAAACATGAGGCCTTCTCCAGGGATGGGCTTTAAATATTTTAGCAGCAGGTTGCTGGGTGGGTGTGTCCATGGTGGGCGTGTCCATGGTGGGCGTGGCCTAGTCGGCCTCCTGCACCACGGTGAGGGGCATTTTTGCCTTCCCTGGGCTCCAGAGGCTTTCCTCAAGGCTCCGCGACGGGAAAAACAGTCTCCCCGGGCTCCGGAGGCTCTCTGGAAGCCGGAAATGGGCCCATTTCCGGCCTTCCCGAACTTCTGTGAGGCCCGTTTTTCTCCCTCCCTGACCCTCCCTACAAGTGCCTTACACTTGCATCCAAAACAGGCCATGTGGGGACTCCTGGGAGGGGAGGGATGGAGTCGGTGGGGCCTGCCAGGAGTGGAATTTGGGGGTTCTCCAAACTGCACAGAATCTTTACTAGGGGCTCTCCTGAACCCCTGCGAACCCCCAGCAGTTCTCCCTTCCCCGATTTGGTAGTTATTCTCATGATTTAGGTAGATGGTGATATGATCCACCTCGTAAAGCTTGTGGGTCCTACTCTTTCATGCTACAGAAGATTTCACTTGATGCTTTATATGAGGAAGAGAGCACAGATGAATCCAGCAGATAATTTCTCCAAAATATTTCTCCTTAGCCTCATGCAGGTTATTCTGTTTCTTGTGAGGGAACTTTCAGTCATTTCTTTCTGGAATCTAGAGCCTGACAAGAAACGGTTGCAGTATTTCACATGATATGAAGAAGGTGTTAATTCATTCTCCTGGAAGTCCTTGAGTCATTTTATGGTTTGGAAGATGGAGGAAGAGTGGGGAAGAAAGTGCAACAGGAATGTAAGTTCTGGGATAGGTTTCCTCAGCTTGGCGGCCTCTAGATGTTTTTGACCAGAATGTCCATTATCCTGAGGTGGAGCAATGGGGATTGTTAGCTTGATATATCGAGACAGAGTCAGATTGAGGAAGGCCAGCCTTGATTGATTCCTTTGAAGAAGACAGAAGCAGTGTGATGGGGTGTGCAGCTAGAGAAGGAGTGGTGGAATCGCAGCAATCACACAATAGTTTCCCATGGAGTTGGTGACCCATTCCAGAAAGAGACCTAAAATAAAAGACTCCTCAAACCTGAACTGGATAGGGCAGTGTTGTTGAACCTTTTCGGCACTGAGTGCCGAAATGGAAGTGCGCGCATGCGCGGGAGCAGCACCAGAAACTGGAAAAGCAGCTCCCGGCGTGTATGTGCGCACCAGAAAACTGAGCTTCTCATTTCTGGCATGCTTACCGGCCACCTGGTTTTTCAGTTTCTGGCACTCATGCGCATGCAAAGACCATTTGGCCAGCATGCATTTAGACTTATATACCAGAAGGGCAGTGGGCAGTGCCCGGAGAGATGGCACTGCGTGCCACTTCCATCATGTATGCCATAGGTTCGCCATTATGGGGATAGGGGAAGGAGGAAAAAGTTCAGGGTTACCAAACCGCGTAGAACAGGGTGTTCAACTTTGGCAACTTGTGGACTGGCTGAGGAATTCTGGGAGTTGAAGTCCACAAGTCTTAAAGTCGCTAAGGTTGGACACCTCTGCCCTATAATCTCCCAGATCTAGGTTAGAAAGTAACAGATAATCCTTGGCTTATGACCACAGTTAGGGCCAGAACTTCTTTTGCTAAGCAAGAAGGTTGTTAAGGTAGTTGTGCCCAATTTTACGAGCTTTTTTTGCCACTGCTATTAAGCAACAGTGGCAAAAAAAGATCGTGAAATCAGGCACTTGCTAAATGCATTTGTTAAATGAATCACACAGTTCTTTTTTTTTTATTGGTTTTTAAGACAAACATAGACAAACAAAACATAAAAACACCAAGCCATCTTCCATATATATACATACAGTATGTCGGTTGATTTACAAATTGTTTTGTGCTTCCATTTCGTAGTCTTCAATTACAATTACATTCTATATATTCTCATATTTTCAATTAAATATTAAGTACATTAATATCATTGTTAATCAATCATTTGACTATACTTTTATTCATTCATGTTTTACGAAGTAATCCATATTTTACTTAATTTGTTTTATGACCGTTCATATTATCTCAAATCTATCCTACAATCATTTTAGATTAGATATAATCTAATATAATAGATATAGATTAGATATAATAAGAAAAGAATACATCTTTATATATTTATTATTTTCTAAAAATCTACACATTTCATTTCCATGTTTTATTGTCTAACCATTGATAGAATAGATCCCAAATTTTATAAAATTGTTTATCCTCTTGTTCTCTGATTTCAAATGTCAATCTACTCATTTAAGCACATTCCAATATTTTCTAAACGATTTCCTCTTGTGATGGTATTTTCTCATTTTTCCAGTTTTTGGCAAATACAATCACGCAGTTCTTAATTGAATCTGGCTACCCCTATTGAATTTGCTTGTCAAAGCCAGCTGGGAAGTCACAAATAGCAATCACATGATTGCTGTAACTGTCATGAATACATGCTGGCTGCCCATGGGTATGCTGCAACATAAGTGTGAGGACCAGTTGTAAGTCACTATTTTTCAGTGCCGCTGTAACTGTGAGTGGTTATTAAGTCGAGGACTCCCGGTAGAGCTTTAGTCCGGCAAGATTCTGTCTGTTGGACATAAGCAGATAAAGAACTGGACTCGATTGGCCGCCATTGGTCGCCTTTGGGCTTAGGCCTACCGTCAGGTGAGGCCATCTGGAGATGTCAGGATGCTGGGTCGCTTCCTCCTGTCCAGCAATACTAATGATGGCTGGTTCCCATCATTAAACCGCATGCCATTTGGTGTCTGCGTCTCTTGCTACCCTGTTTGGGATGTGAAGCTTAAAAGAGGGGCAGGAATCCCTAAAGTGCTGCCTGTTCTCTGCGTCACGCCTTACCTTTCGTATCCATCTCTCCATCCGTCTGTCCGTTCCTCATCCGTCCGTTTGTCCTCTCCCCCCTCTCCCTACCCCCCCCTCCCCCTTCTCCCGACAGCTCTGCTGCTCAGCAACCCGGCTTACCATCTCCTCCTGGCCACCTATGCCCAGCCAATGGGAAGGCCTGCTTTCCCGCCACCCAGCCAGGTTAAGCCAATCAACACCAATGGTAAGGAGGGCGCTGAGCTTGTGCGGTGCGGCTGGGAACCCCTGGGTGACCTGACTCCCTGCTCAGAACATCCTGCCTACTGCAGTTCCTCTCCCACCTGCCAGGGGGTGCTGTCTGTCTGTCTGTCTCCCTCTCTCCCTCTCTCTCTTCGCCATGTCTGTCCCTTGTTCATCTCCCTCTTGTTGACCCTGTGCATGGCTAATATCACCTTCTGCTTTGCAGGTTCTGCTATGTTGCCGCTTCTGGAGCAGGGGAGGGAGAACGGGGTTGGAACAGGATGTTATAGCTGGACTCCTTGTGTCCAAAGCAGAGCTCCGGCTGGCTCTGATGGCTGCTGGGTGCCTACGAGTTGAAGCACGTTAGGGGTTGGGCAAGTCCTCCCTGTTCCTTTCCCCACCTCTGAAGGTGATTCTTCTTTTGTCATTCTTTCTACTTCTGCAGCGTGTGGGATTGACTACATGCAACCAGAACTAGCTGCCAGCCAGCCAAGTTTCCAGAACAATGTGCCACATTACGCCGAAGCCGACATCATCAACCTGCAGGGAGTGACTGGCGGGAACACATATGCTGTCCCTGCTGTTGCGGTGGATGCCCTTGCCGGCAAGGACATGGCACTAGGCGAATTTCCCCGGGAACGGCTGATCTTCAAGGAGAAGCTGGGCGAAGGGCAGTTTGGAGAGGTAAGTCCAGTTCAGCGTGCGGTAGAAGTTGGACGATGCAAGTGGGAAAGTAAGACCCACATTTCCAGCGAGTCGTAAAGTAGTAAGAGGCATGAGGGCAGATGCCACCAATGCTTCAGATTTAATTGTGGCATCCCCTAACCCTCAGTTTGGAGTTATATTGCTTCTGTCCTGGTTGCCTCTCAGGCCCAAAATCATGAATGACATGTGGTGATTCTTCTGAGCGGAGTTCTTTATTGTTCCTATCTATAGACAAAATCTTGCCGAACTAAAGACTCTTGTATCTGCATCTATACTCTATTGTGAGCTATTAAGGAGACCCTCTTTCTCTCACGCATAATATCTGGGATGAGTGGCCTCTTACTTCTCTGGAATGCACTCCCTCCTTCCTGGGAATCTGCTCCTTACAGGTGGTCCTTGACTTACAACAGTTCATTTAGTGACCATTTGAAGTTACAGCGGCACCGAAAAAAGTGGCTTATGATCATTTTTCACACTTACAACCACACTTACATCACATGATTTACATTCGGATGCTTGAAAACTGGTTCATATTTATGACGGTTGCAGTGTCCTAGGGTCACTTGGCATCTTCCAGTTGCCAAGGTTGAGAGAAATAAGTCTGTAGAGATTCTCAGTTGTCCATGACGTGGTTGTCCCAAAGGTACTTTTTTCAGGAGGCAACTGGACTTCCTTGTTTTTTTCTTTGAAGACACTTCGCTTCTCATCCAAGAAGCTTCTTCAGTTCTAACCGGATGGTGGGGGATGGAAAGATTTATATTCCTTGCAGACAGCTGGTCATCTGCATCCTTCTAGAGCAAATGGTGGCTAAACTTTTGGGGCTCTTGTGCCAAAAATTGTGTGCGCGCTGCCTCCCAGAGACTTGAGAAAAGGCTCTGCAGCCTGAAAAATAGGCCCATTTTGCCTCTTCTGAACAAAATGGACAATACAGGAAGTGATGAGACAACACAGGAAGTGATGAGCCTCAAGCCTCTGAGAGGCCGAAAAAGGCCTCAAAAAATCAGCTGGGAGGCGCACGTACGCACAGTGAGGTAGGTTTTACCTGAGGCTCGCGTGTCGGCACAAATAGCTCTGAGTGCTACCTGTGGCCTGCGTGCCATAGGTTTGCCATCACGGTTCTAGAGGGTCTTTGAGGCCACTTGGAGGCTTATCTGTGTCCTCAGGATCACCTGAGTGGTGCTCCTGGTTTCTGTAAATCTGCATTTTTTTCCCCTCTGGAAATCCATTCCTACTCCCACACCAGTCAAAAGGGTGTTCATCCCAAATTGTATAGCTAAAAGTCTTGTAGAGATTCTCAGTCATCCAGGTCATGCCTTACTGCAGGGGTCTCCAACCTTGGCCACTTTAAGACTTGTGCAAAGCTGGCTGAGGAATTCTGGGAGTTGAAGTCCACAAGTCTTAAAGTGGCCAAGGTTGGAGACCCCTGCCTTACTGCATTCACTGTGTCCTTTATGATTCCTGGTTTCCTCTCTCTCTCCTGGAAAGGTCCACCTGTGTGAGGTGGAGAACCCTCAAGATCTGCCAAGCTTGGAGTTCCCTTTCAACGTGCGCAAGGGACGCCCTCTGCTGGTTGCTGTGAAGATTCTACGCTCGGATGCCACCAAGAACGCCAGGTGAGAGTGCCTGAGGATGGAAATAAAAAACAGGCATCGTTAAAGCTCAACCCAATTGGACACATTTTTTCCAAACCTGACCAAGAGTCGTGGTAGCACAATGGTTAGAAATGCAGTACTGCAGGCTACTTCTGCTGCCTGCCGGCTGCCTGCAATTTGGCAGTTCGAATTTCACCAGGCTGAAGGTTTGAACTCCATCCTTCTGAGGTCAATAAAATGAGGACCCAGATTGTTGGGGGCCCTCCTGCTTAGAGAGTAAGCGCTGTAAAGCACTGTGAAGCAGTATATAAGTCCAAGGGCTACTGCTATTCTTCAGCATCCTGGACACCTTTCTGATGCGTGTGGTTTTCAACACCAGAAATCGGAGCAATGGTCTGGACTGTTTTAAAAACCAGACCTTCTTAATCTGTTTGACCATTGCTAGGACTTCTGAACAGCAGAAAGATGTT
This sequence comes from Pseudonaja textilis, assembly GCF_900518735.1. The sequence continues at coordinate 58,696 of NW_020769445.1, read as the reverse complement.
CAGGTTCAGGAATGATAAGTTATGCCATGTGTTCCTAACCCAATTCACTCCATATAAACATTGACATAAATGTCCATAGTAGAATATTCTCAGCCTTAACGGACTTGGTATTTTATTTACCTGTTTTAAATGTTGTGTTAGCCCTAGTTTTTCCCATATGTCTCAGTGGGGTTTGTTTGTGACTGCTGACTTTTAGGAAGCAAAAACCCTCTCTGCATTAATTTGAGCTCCCTATTTATTTATTTGCTCAAGATTTCTCATTTAGGCATTACCTGGGAGGTAGTTTGAAAGGAGTATATTGCCACGAACTCTCAAAGGCAGAGTTCTATCAGATAATTCCCTAGGACTAACTTTTATACAAATCCCAAATTCAGCTTTTATTACTGTACTTCAATACAGGCAGTCCTCGCCTTATGACCATTTGTTTAGTGACTGTTTGAAGTTATGACTGCACTGAAAAAGCGACTTAACAACTGGTGCTCCCATTTCTGACTGTCACAGTGTCACAGTCAGTGTGACAGTCACATGATTGTGATTCAGGTGCTTGGCAACCAGCATGTATTTACAACAGTTGCAGTGTTGTAGTGTCATACAATCACCATTGGTGGCCTTCCTAGCTAGAGTCTTAACAAGCAAATGGGAGAAGATGGATTTGCTTAGCGACTGTGTTTTGCTAATGATTATAGCAAAAGTGTTGTACAATTGGACGCATCTCACTCAGTAACTACATTACTTAGGGATGGAAGTTCCCAATTGTGATCGTAAGTTCAGGACTGCCTGTATACTTATATATCAGGAAGTGCTAGGGATTGTCAGGAAGCTAGGAAATGAATGGAAGAAAATGCAGACATAAACAATAAGAGATAGCATAGGAGGAACCTGGTGACAGCTTATTTCACAAAAGGGTATGGAGAAATTGGGAGGAAGCATTTCAAAGCATTCAGACATATTCTGCCTTAATGTCACTATAAATGGAAGGAAAGGGAAGATGAGGACAATCGGCAGCAAAGACTTAGTTACAGTGCTACTGGAGGCATCATAACAACATCTGGATAACCAGTTTAGGGGCAGACCGTCAGAGAGAAAATCTATTTTTGTGGTGGCTAAGAGTTGACACCAATTTGATGGCACATAATCAATATGTTTACATTCATAGGGAGCCTGTATTGTACGTTGCAAATTGCCACAGTGCTTTGGTGGCAAAAATGAGGGGATTTTTGATGGTTGAGAAAAAATGGGAAAGAAGAGAATAGAATGGAGTGGAGTGGAGTGGAGTGGTGTGGTGTAGATTAGAATATAATTAGTATAGTAATAGTATAGTACAGTACATTATAGTATATAGAATAGATTAGAGTAGAATATAAATAGAATAGAAATAGGAATAGAATAGAATAGAGTAGAGTAGGGTAGAGTAGAGTAGAGTAGAGTAGAATAGAAATAGAATAGAAATAGGAATAGAGTAGAGTAGAGTAGAATATAAATAGAATATAAATAGAATAGAAGTAGAATAGAAATAGGAATAGAATAGAATAGATTAGAGTAGAAATAGAATAGAAATAGGAATAGAATAGAGTAGAGTAGAAATAGAATAGGAATAGAATAGAGTAGAGTAGAGTAGAGTAGAGTAGAGTAGAAATAGAATAAAAGTAGAATAGGAATAGAATAGAATAGAATAGAATAGAATAGAATAGAATAGAATAGAATAGAATAGAATAGAATTCTTTATTGGCCAAGTATGTTTGGACACACAGTGAATTTGTCTTGGTGCATATGCTCTCAGTGTACATAAAAGGAAAAGATGCATTTGTCAAGAATCATAAGGTACACACTTAATTATAGTCATAGGGTAGAAATAAGCAATCAAATCATACTAGGAAACAATATAAGTCATAGGATACAAGCAACTAGGTTACAGTCATATAGTCATAAGTGGGAGGAGATGGGTGATAGGAAGAATGGGAGGATCAATAGTAATAGTAATACAGACTTAGAAAGTAGTTTGACAGTGTTGAATAAATCCTTGGAGCCTAGGTTTCCTCTCTTGAGACCTGTCAACTATCTTTTTCCTCATCTCCCTGCCTATGTCTTTTGTTGTCCGCGCAGGAATGATTTTCTGAAGGAGGTGAAGATCATGTCTCGCCTGAAGGACCCTAACATTGTGAGGTTGCTGGGGGTGTGCGTGCGGGACGATCCACTGTGTATGATCACAGAGTACATGGAGAATGGGGACCTCAACCAGTTCCTGAGTGGACATGAGCTGGAAGACAAGCTGGGTGGCAGCCCCGGCGGGAGGCCAACCATCAGGTACCTATTCCAAATTTCTGAAATCAAAGTCCAGCAAGGAACCGGTGTAGATTTGGGAGGAAATATTGACAATCGAGTTCTGTAGACTCGGCATCACAATTGTCATATGCGAATGCCATCAAGGTATTCTTTTTTAGGTTAAACTATGCAGGGCAGAGAAATGAAGTGGGAAGTAGTAAGTCAAATATGAGAAGAACAGAATAGCAACACTGGCTTTAAATCGGTGTCGTTCACAGTATCTCTGCCTACTTTTCTTTCCTTCTAAAATTCATCCTTGTTTTGGCCTCATTCTTACACTGCTTCATACATTGCCGTGCGTTCGTTCACTTTCTGAGTTCTCTCTTTTTCAGGATCTCGTAAACCCCATTCAGTCTGTGAGTTTTTCAGCCTCTCTTTTCCTCTTGACACCCCCTCTTTCTTTGTATATTAAGGTTGTGATTTAATCCTCAGTCATTCTCCCTGTATAACCAAGCCATCTCAAAGCGTTGCTTTCAAACTGGACGCTCGCTTTTGTATTCAAATCTTCATTCAGTCACTCCCTATTTATTACAGTCTCACTGAACCACACACATTTTTAAGTACCCCATTTCAAATGTGTTCAGCAGGGGTGTTGAACTGGTGGCCCGCAGGCCGGATGGGTCATGCGCAGGCCACGCCTACCCTGGCTCCAGAAAAGCAAAAACCATCAACGATACATCACGATATGTCACGTGACACAATTGATTTTGACACCCGTGATCTAATCTCCCTGTAGTTTTCACATTCCTACTATTGCCTTAGCAGAGCAACAAAAATGACATCCTTCCAATTATTGGTCTTCACAGACTTGTTAAACAAATCACACACACAGCCATTCCATAAGCATACCAGATCCATTTTTAAAACATTCCTCCCGTCACATTGCTTTTCAGCATTCTTCCACCATTTAAGATTTCTATTCCATTATTTCCCCACCCTGCTCTGGATACTAACATTCATAACATACATTTCAATTTTCCCCTTAATGCATCAAATCCCGCCGAAATCTTTAAACCTCTTCCAGCATTTCCCCACTTCCGTTTCATTCTCAGTTATTTTATCATCTTAGGTTTAATCCCTTTTCATAAACTTCCCCAAAACCTTCCCCGCCCCCAGATTAATTTCAAAGCCTAAAGAGAGATTTGTGTCAGAAGGTTTTGGGTGATATTAATTCTCTTTTTGTCAAAATGGTCGCCAAGATGCCACAGAAAAGAATTACATAATTATTATTGAAGTGTTGGTTACAATTCCCAGTAGTATTAGATGTTACTATACTGCAAGCGTGTATAGTGATATCTAACAAGACTGGGAATTGTGACCAACACTTCCAACGATAATTATATAATTCTTTTCTGTGGCATCTTGGCGACCATTTTGAGAAAAAGGGGGTTAAGCACACCAAAAACTCACACAGAAAGGTAATAAATATGGCCAGCTGACTGTGCTGATGCCCTTCATCGCTAAAGAGCGCAGAAATGGCTGTCGGAGTCCATTTTTAAAAAGAAGCATTTGAAACTCAGCAAGATGGATTTGAGCTTGGAAATCCTGAAAAAAAGAATCCAGAGATGGAAGTGCCTGGTTCACTAGGAAAAAAGTTGAGACTGTGAGAGGATAATGTTTCATTGAATTTAGTGGGTCGTTAAGATCTTGAGATGGCTTCATTTGGATTCCCTTGTATTTTAGCTTGCTTGGTTTAAGTACCGAGCACTGTCCCATTGCCTGATGGGATTATCTTCTGTATAGGCGGTCCTTGACTTACAACGGCTCATTTAGTGACCAAAGTTACAACGGCACTTAAAAATTGACTGATGACCATTTTTTACACTTACGACGGTGGCAGTATCCCCATGGTCACGTGATCAAAATTCAGATCCTTGGCAACTGGTTCACATTTTTGACCGTTGCTGTGTCCTGAGGTTATGTGACTTTCTGACAAGCAAAGTTCAATGGGGAAGCCATGTTCATTTAACAACCATGTTTACTAACTTAAGAACTGCAGTGATTCACTTAACAACTGATAACAGATAATCAGAGTTGGAAGGGACCTTGTAGGTCATCTAGTCCAACCCCCCGCCCAAGCGGGAGACCCTACATCATTTCTGACAAATGGGAGTCCAATCTCTTCTTGAAGGTCTCAAGTGATGGCGCTCCCACAACTTCCGAAGGCAAAGCTGTTCCATTGGTTGATCGTTCTCACTGTCAGAAAGTTTCTCCTTATTTCCAGGTTAAATCTCTCCATGTTTAGTTTCCATCCATTATTCCTTGTTTGGCCTACAGGCGCTTTAGAAAATAGCTTGACTCCTTCTTCTGCGGCAAGAAAAGTCATAAAATGAAGCAAAACTCGCTTAACAAGTGCTTCACTTAGTAACATAACTCAAGGACTACCTGTATTTTCTCATGTAGGGAGGCAGAGAGTGAGATAGTGAAGCTTAGCCTGGCCGAAGCCATCTTGGAGCTTCAGCACTGCCCCGCTGGAGCTGAGGGATAGGAAGGGAGGGATTGGAGATAGCTGGGGTTGTGTAGTCAAAACAAAATATTTTCTCTTGGGAACCAAGGACGTTGTCACACCTGGCCGGACAAAGGAGGAATGATGTCACCAGGCAACCAGACGGTGTCTTGATTGGACCGTGTGACTGATTGTTTGGGGTTGAGGGAAAGTCTTTCACTTTTAATGAAATGAAAACCGAGGGACCCTTCAGAGTCGGTTTTCACCAGATCTGTGCCAATATGATATTTCCAATAAAGCTATTCTTTGAGGAACCTACCTGCCTTGGAGTTATTGCTTGCAATGGATCTATATGTCAACTCATAAAACATTTTGTATACATGTTTTATAGTTGTTAACAAAAAGAAGGGGGGGGGAGTTTCAAAGAGCAGGCGGCAGTGTGGAATCGAACGTACATTCCATTCATATTTTCTTCAAACGCTGATTAGATGACTGAAGCTTCTGCCACGCAAAAATCTAATTGGAGAGCGTGATTGGTGATTCTTGGCTATGGACGTGTTTTGTTGGATGATACACCCAAGGGTGGGGGGGGGAAGTAGGATCAAGGGTGACAGTGAATTATGTATCTCAGAGTCGGCTACGCCCAGGCTAATGCTGGCATGTTAACGTCTAATAAATCCTTCGAAGTTTTGGGAGTGTGGCTTGAGGTTCATGATTTAATTGGTGTAACTGCTGGAATTCTGACACTAGAACTTGGAACTCTGAGATATACATTTTGTTAATAAATATTCCTGCCATCTTTTTTTCCTCCCCCCCCCCCCCCCCAATTTCTCAGCTATCCCACTCTGGTCCACTTAGGGGCTCAGATAGCCTCCGGGATGGCATTTCTTGCCTCCCTCAATTTTGTGCACCGGGACTTGGCGACCCGAAACTGCCTGGTGGGTGAAGGCTTCACTATCAAGATCGCAGACTTCGGCATGAGCCGGAACCTCTACGCCGGAGATTATTACCGCATCCAGGGCCGAGCCGTGCTCCCGATCCGCTGGATGGCTTGGGAGTGCATTCTCATGGTGAGTGAGTGAAGTGACAAGCTTCAACCACAGGTAGTCCTCACTTAACGATTGTCCTGATTAGCAACAATTTGAAGTTACAATGGTGATGAAAAAAGGGACAGACCCAAAAATTTGAAAGAGGTTCATTAGGATTTTTTTTTAAAATTCCTTATGTTTATAACTTTGCTTTACAAAGGAACACTTAAGAGCAGAACCAAGAAAAGAAATAGATAAAGCTGAAGGACTGTTTTCTGAAATCAAGCACTGTCCTTTATTACAATAAAGGACATAGGGTCCCAGTAGGTATAAGAGGAAGAGGAAGAAAAACGTAATCAGACTTGCAATATTATAGTCTATCTTAATAAAGTTAATGTCAACTCATAAAATATTTCTATGGTCTTTTTAGAGTTGCTAATAGAAAGGGAGTGGGGGAAAGGGGTTTGAAAGAGCAGTGCGGCAGCTTGGAAATCGAAAGTGCATTCCATAAATAGTTTTTCAAAGATAGTAACTTGGTGCCTGAAGTTTCTGCTATGCAAATATCTAACTGGAGAACATGATTGATGACTCTTGGCTGTGGATGTGTCCCATTGGAGAATATGAATTCCGATACACCCAGGGGGTGGGGGAAAACCAGGGTGAAGGGTGACAATGAATTATGTGTCTCAGACTCGGCTACACCCAGGCAGTGCCGGGCATGTTAACTCCCAATAAATCCTTTGGAAGTTTGGCTCGAGACTCATGATTTAATTGGGGTAACTTCCGGAATCCTGACAGAGTCTTCCTGTGTCAAATTTGCTGCGTCACGTTGCTGTCATGTGACGTAGCGTGACGTTTGTTTCGTGGAGCTGAGGTGGGCATGGCCTGTGTGTGAGACGCATTCGGCCCATGGGCCGCTAGTTTGATATCCCTGCCGTAGAGTTAAGATCTGGTTGGGCCTTCCAGCAAAAAAAATAAAGCGGTACTTTCAGTCCCTAAGAGGGGTTGAGTGGCGGAGCCTGTTGCAATGCTTTTTACTTGGGATTTTATATTTTGGATTTGTTTTTCTGTCTTGCCCTGACTGGAGCCCTTCAAGGTTAAAGCATGTTCTAAAACTGGTTTAATAAATCCAGGAATGTTGTCTTTCTGTCCCCTCTCAGGGTAAGTTCACCATGGCCAGCGATGTTTGGGCATTTGGTGTTACGCTGTGGGAAATCCTCATGCTGTGCCAAGAACAGCCATACAGTCAGCTCACGGATGAAGCTGTAATCGAGAACGCTGGCGAGTTTTTTCGGCATCAGGGCAAACAGGTAAACAATATCTCCACTTAAACAACATGCCTATTATACAAAGTTTATATAATACATTAGACTAGGACTCACGCGAGTACGTGTACAGGCAGTCCTCGACTTATGACAAACATTGAGCCCAAAATTTGTTAAGTGAGTTTTGCCCCGTTTTATGACTTTTCTTGACACGTTCGTTAAGTGAATCACTGCAGTTCTTAAATGAGTAACCCAGTGAATCTGGCTTCCCCATTTGGACTTTGCTTGACAGAAGGTTTCAAAAGGGGATCACATGAGCCCAGGGCATTGCAACCATCATAAATGCAAGTTCATCCCAATGGAATTGGAAATACTGAAGAAAACCACAATGTGCACAGAAATTGATAAATTAAAAAAAGAACTAGAAAATAAGGAAAATTTGGATTATTATAAAACATGGGAGAAATTTTATGGTTGGCTAGAGATGAGGAAGATCAATGAGAATAAGGAATGATTATATGTACATTTAAAGTGTATAGAGGAGAATTATGTAATATTACTATTGGATTTAGCGAAGTAATGACAATGATCGATGTTAGGCAAACCGTACCATGTTCAACCTTTTTATTGTAAGAATTGTCCGTCTTTGTGTCTGTTTAATTGTTTAATAAAGAAAACTTTATAATAAAAAATAAAATAAATCCAAGTCAGTTGTCCAGCATCACAGGACCATGGAGATGCTGCAACGGTCATAAGTGTGAAAAACAGTCATAAGTCACTTTTTCCAGTGCTGTTGTAACTTTGAACGGTCACTAAGTGAACTGTTGTTAGTTGAGGGCACCACCAAGTCTTTTAAGAGTAAGCTCTGTTTTTAAGAAAATCCAGGGTCTATTTTGGGCCTGCTCACTTCAGGGCCAACTCACACCGTGTCATGCCCCTGTTGAACAGCTGACAGGGAGTAGGAGTGTGGCTCCCGTGGCTGTTGGAGGAAACTGGGGAAGGACAGAGGAAGACCCAGGCCTACCCCCTCTTGATCTTAGGGCACGCAGGGAAGAACGGATAAGGGAGCAATGTGGGTTACGGGGAGAAAAAGGCCCTGATTCCCTTCATTAGCTGCAGCTAGGAAAACAGGATTTAAAAAGGATGTTTGCACACAGCACCTTGCTGGAAGCAAAGCATGCATTATCTTGGTTTGTCAAGTCTTATCTGGGTTCTGGCACCCTCCCAACTGTGTGTGTTTTGTTATCTTTTGAATTCTACAATTCCTTATCCTGCCGTGTCTTGTTAATTGCTGCAGTGTGGGTTGTGTTGGTTTTTATTTATAATTTATATGTACTTTGGGGTCTGACTGAATTTCTTCCCTTTAAAAACTGTTCTTGGGAGAGTTTTTCTCCAGCCGCCGATAACTGGACATTGGGGGCCAAGTTGGAGGAATTAAAGGGACTTTACCTACTTTTGTGACTTTATTGCTTTTGTGCCACGCCCCGGGTCATCACACATCGTCTCTTTTCTTCCATCTCCAGGTCTATCTCAGCCGTCCGCCCACCTGTCCCTTGGCTGTCTATGAGATGATGTTGAGATGCTGGGCACGAGAGGCCAAGGACCGCCCATCCTTCCAACACCTGCACTGCTTCCTGGCTGAGGATGCCCTCAATATGGTGTGAACCAGACTAGCACCGGCCGTCTGACGCTGTGTTAAGACATTGGACAGCACCACAGAGACTGCTGGAGGCCGGAGGTGGCTCAGAGGCCCTCATGCGCCAGATCGTTTTTTTGTGGGACACCTGGTTGTTCCCTCTGGCCCAGCCTTTGCTCGTCCAAATCTCACTATTCACCTTCCAATATGTGGTTTTCTTTCTCCCCCTGTTTTCTTTTCGCCTGATCATCTCGAACCGACTTATTTCATCACACAATCTAAAATTGCTATTCTGAAATTCTTACCTGATGGTTTTTTTTCTTCACTCTGTTAACTCCTATTTCTCCTAGTCCTAAGCCAGTCTGTTTCTGCTTTAAACCAACGTGGTGCCTTCCTGCTGTGTGTAGAAACTACAATTCTCAGCTTTTTAATATTTATCAACCACAGGATAAGCAACCCGGGTCCCTCCGTGTGTCTGTCCCACATTCTGTCAATAACATTTGCAGCAAAGGACAGTTGTAAGTCCGAAACATCTGGAGAACATGATATTGTCTGTAGCCAGAGACCATATTGGCCAGAAAGTCTTAGTTCCAGTCTTAACACATCTGGGAGATACCCAAGCAAGGAAGCTGTTCTGTCAAACGTAGCCCTATTCATCCTGCTATAATTTGAACAAATATCTTATTACTCGTTCTGCCAGATGTTTCTTCTCTTGCATCGTAGCTCTTTCTTCTGTCCTTTGACCTCCAGGTTTTGAAGGTGAGCTAAGGAAGCAAGGTTAGTGGCTGAGGTATTTATTGAAGCCCTCTTTCTCTATTTTCCTTCCTTCGGCAGCAAACCAGGCATAGTATCATAATTCTGATTGGGCTAATCATGTCCTTCGCATCCATTCGATGCTAGCAGCAGCTCTGTGAGCAGGTTGATTGTAAATGCAAAAGATCTCATTCCTCAATTTCACAACCAGACCCATCCCTAGGTAGCCCTGGGTTTCAGCCCCTCATTGAGAACCTAAGGAGAGGATATTAATGTTGGCTTGCTTAGCAGGAGTCCGTAAGGACGGCTGCAGTGAAATTTGTACACGTTTTTGAACAGTCAAGCACAGTACAATATGTGTGTTGTGCCACTTTGAATGCTAACACTCCTTTTTTCCCCCATATCCTCCAATACTTTCACTCCAGGGAAATTGTGGGGGAGCACTCTTCCCCCCTATCCTTCACACGCTTCTTTAGCTTGCCAAATTAGATTTGGGGGATTTGAATGCTCTTTAATGGGGTCCTAATAGAAATATTACACTGGATGTAACTTTATAGGAGAAGTTGGGGTGGTTGTTCCACCCACTGTTGTAAGCTTCCCTCCCTCCCTCCCTCCCTCCCTCCCTTCCTCCCTCCCTCCCTCCCTTCCTTCCTTCCTTCAATATGATGTCAAACAGAACTGAACACATATCTTTTGTGGTTAAAGATTGGATTCATGCACAGCAACCTGTGTAACATGGCGTGCAAAGCTCTCTATGGATCCTACATAACAGCGATTGGTGTTGGTATGGGAGCTTGGATGAGAACATGGGAGTTGTCATCTATCAGAACTGGGAAGGCCTAATGTTAAGCAAGGGTATTCTGCACTGTAATTCATTAGCATTGTGGACTGGATTTCATTTTCCCTCTTGTGCGATGGAGGGTTATGTCATTAACCTTGGAGAACTCAGTAATGTTCCACTGTTTGTATGTGATGTCTTTCTCCAGAAAGTCTGTCTGTCTCTCTCTCTCTTTCTGTCTGTCTCTCTGTCTGTCTCTGTCTCTCTGTCACTGTCTCCCTCTGTCTCTCTCTGTTACTGTGTCTGTCTGTCTCTCTTTCTGTCTCTGTCTGTCTCTCTCTCCTTTTCTGTGAAAGGGGATACTTTGCTCCTTTGACAGACTCCATCTGAGGGGGCTGCATTTTCAGCTTTAGATTCATGGACTAACACTGGCAAAATAACTGGGACCATCTGGTCCAAGCGCACTGGGATTAATTAAGCACTGGATGTTTGGAGAAGCTGGAAGAAAGAAGTGGCTTCAAAGCTACTTCACGGATCCACGGTTGGCCAAGAGATACCTGGTCCTCACTGTTCTCAAAAGTGGACAAGAAAAAGAGGAAGGGACCGAGATTGGCCAGATCTGACGTGGCACTGACTGGACTTTGGGCTGAATGTGTTCATGGACTGAACCGAAAAAAGAATTGATGCTGGTTCCTTCTAAGGGCCAGTTTTGCCATTCCACATCCTCCAGATCATCCCAAAACGTGGGGACTTGGCCCTGTTCTTTGTACACTAGTTTGTTTTTCCTGCAGACTTGAGGTGACCTGATTGTAAATACTGTACTGTATAAAAGGGTGGTTGGAAAAATGCACTTTTCCAAACTAAAGAGAAGAGTCAGGAAATCAGTGTGTTGAGTTTTTGTTTTCTCCTGTGATTCCGTGATAAAGATGCCACTGGAAGTTAGCCACGTCATTCGGGCAAATGTCTAGCTGCCATCTGCGTTGGGTCACACAGGCAACTTCTGATAGGCAATCCATGCAATAAATACCTTGGTGAAAAGGAGACAAAAGGACAAAAAGACTTTCTTTTTAGCCTCCCAACACAATATTGTTTAATGTCTTAAGCAATAAATATATTTTGTTAACTAATTAATTCATCGAGCCTCTTTCAAAGCTGTAGAAAGTTGCAGAAATGGGAATTCCCAATGTCTTCAACATGTCCTAAAACAATTAGAGCTTTCTATGCTTTTGGAGGCATCCTTTATCAGAAAAAAAACCACTCCAAGATAAAACATAAGTAACAACAATTTGTTGAACCTGGTCCTTCAGAAGTTACCGCTGTGCAGTTCAGTCTTACATGTTTTTATTTAAGATTTGTAGGGTTCGTTGACAATTCAGATTGTATAAAATGCCCTATTTTGTTAAATTGGTTGCATCCAGTTTTATGCAATTGGAAGACATTCTAACACAAAACCAATGACAGGGTTCATGCACAGTAGTAACCCAGGCTTGTTTTAATCAAGGTTTGTTGGATTGTCTGGATGCCCATGTTGCAAGCTATCAACCATGACTTATAAGCCACAGTGGCTTGGTATGTAAAACACGTGTATTAAAAACAATCGGGGCTATTGTTTTATGATATTGTCAGAAATAAAGATTGTGTGGTGGTGTTCTTTAGAAGACATCTTGAATAGACTACCATATTTGGGCTGTAAAAATCTAGAGAACTGCTCGATGCAGCAAGCAGTAGCTTTCATGTACCTCTTTGCTTCCTCCTACTGTTCATCTGGATTTTTTTGCAGTCCAAAGATGATAGCCCTACTTGTGAAATCTGTGCAAAAGAGGGTGCAGTGTGATGCACTTCTGAATTTTAAATATCATGGATGAAACCAGAAGAGCTTTTCCATACGTAGAATGATTCCCTGGAATCAGCGTGCAAAGGGATGTATGCTACGGTTATATTTCTATTCTCTCAGGAGGAAATACCATAAAGCTGAATGTTTTTTTCCCCAAGAAATTGTACATATGATTGTAGCTTTAGTCATGACTAACTGTTGCTTGATGGGGGTAAGCTAATGTTCCGAGTATTTTCAATTGTTTGAAATTTACCCATCTTAATTATATGTATATTTCTGTTTGAAAATGTTTCAGTGGTACATTGTGCCTATAACTGCTTCATTCATCATCTCTCCATTTATCCTGTCAAATGCCTTTTTTGTGTTTTCCTGGGAATACTTGTAGCTGTTTGTTTCTTTATGTGTATCGGGATGTGTATATATTTGAAGAGCAGAAAAAAAAATAGATTTTTTTACATTAATATATAGAAGTTTGGGGGTTTGTTTTGTTTTTAGTTCCTTTCCATTTATGTGGTGAAATAAAACGCTTTGCATTTTGTACACTACCACAGTTGGTCTGTGAAAGTCAGCCTTGTCACTCACAGAATAGAGAATGAAATTGGACGGGATGATGTGCAAAAAATTAATCTATGAAAAGAACCCATATCAATTTGAATATAGCAGTATTAACATATACATTTAAGGGCTAGGAAATTTGAAAGTGTAGGTATACAACCAGTAGTCACTAAATGAATGGCCATTAAGCGAGGGCCACCTGTATAGCTATATGCTTAAATTTCCCAGCCCTTAAATAACGACCATTTACAGCACAAACCTGTTCATTTGATCACATCCACACAATTCCACACATACACACATCCTGCTCAGCTCCAGTATGATTTTATTAGATTTTGGCTTGGGGTAACCAGGGAGTTGTGGCTTGTTCAGCAAATTGCAGTTACAACCACCAATGTAACAACACTTTTGTATGACTATGCTGTATTCTCATTTTGGAGGTTTAAGGGGGTAATTTTCTTTCTTCCAGTAACTCTTCTTCTTTTGGACTTCCTATTTGAGCTTTGCAGTGGTGTTCTTCTGTGAGGCCCAAAACCAAGAATGCCATGTGGGCAATTCTTCCAAGGAGAGTTCTTTATTGTTTCACACCCATCGACAGAATCTTGCCAGACTGAGGACTCTTGTATCTGCATCTACAGTATCCTCGGGGAATTATTAGGGAGGGTCCATCTTCATCCTCTTTCTTCCACATAGGATAATCTGGGCTGGGTTGCCTCTTACTCCAACGGAATGCCTCCCTTCCCTCCTGGGGAACCTCCCCCCGCCCCAAGGCATGCCACCCCATCTCCTCTAATAAAAGCCAGTGCGCCCTCTGAGTAAGCAAACAAAGAATCCCAAAATAATAACAACAACAATGTAGACCTGGCCATCAAAACTATGTGATTATGGATGAAACGTGACAGTGATACCCATTGTCATTGGGGCACTTGGCACCATGTCCAAGAATTTAACAAAATACAGCAAGAAATTACAGCTTCCTGCAATGACACCAGCGGAACCGCGAAAAACTGCGCTACTCAGAACATCGTATATTTTAAGAAGATACTTGGTCGATACTTAGGATGCTGGCGGCAACCTGTATCAACCATCAGCACCAGTCAATGATATTTGTGATACATTTGTCAATGTGCAGTTGACTTGAGTTAATAATAATAATAATAATAATAATAATAATAATAATAATATAAAACTACTGTGGGACTTCCGAATACAGACATAAAGTTTTGGAACACAATACTCCAGATATCACGATTGTGGAGAAGAAAAAAGTGTGGATCATCGACATTGCCATCCCTGCTGACAGCAGAATTGACAAGAAACAACTTGAAAAAATCACCAGATATCAGGACTTGAAAATCGAACTGCAGAGACTGGCATAAACCAGTGCAGGCGGTTCCAGTGGTACTCGGTACACACTGGGTGCTGTGCCTAAAGACCTAGGCAAGCACTTAAAAACAATTGGCGCTGACAAAATCACCATTGGTCAGCTGCAGAAGGCCACCTTACTGGGATCTGCTCGCATAATCCGCCGATACATCACACAGTCCTAAACGCTTGGGAAGTGTTCGACTAGTGATTTGTGATACGAAACCCAGCATAGTTATCTCGTTTGCTGTGTACACTGTCACTTTTTGTGAACAACAACAACAACAACAACAACAACAATAATAATGATAATAATAATGATAATAATAATAATAGAATGACTATGGCAAAGGCAAGCAAGGGTAGTACCAATAATAATAGGCGTCTTGGGTACAGTCCCAAAACAACTGGAACACCATTTGAACACCATAGGCATTGACAAATTTGCCATCAGTCAATTGCAGAAGGCAGCTTTACTTGGAACAGCTTCCATCCTGTGGCGATATCGGTAACACCATCAAACATCCAGATTTGCCTGTCCCAGGTTCTTGGGAAGGACTCGATAGGTAGACAAAAATGCCAAACCCAGTCTGAACATCTGGCTGACTGTGATAAATAATAATAATACTTTTACTGAAATGAAGATGGACTTTGCGTATGTGTAAAGTACATTTCACACACATGTAAACGGATAACGGGTGTGCTGTTGGAAGATCTGAAAATCCAAGTTGGGAACAGCTCGGAGAGGATCTACCTGTGTAGTCAACGAGAACTGATTTGGTGTCCTGTCAGTCTCAGTCACCTATTACTGATGCTGAAATAAGACCTGTGATTGGGTGAATTGCTCTGATGTCAGAGAATGCTGATGAATATCCGGGAGACAATTGTTAGGGTTCATCAGCAAAGAATGTTTACAAACACTCTTGCTACTTTAAGGGCAAGTGAAAAGCTAAGTCTGCAGGCTGCAGGAGATAATGGGTTACTGGGTTATTGGTAGGGATAGTCCACAGATATGGGTAGTCTTCAGCTGATGGCCACTGCTGGACCCAAAATTGCTGTTGCTAAGCAAGACGGTGGTTAAGTGAATTTTGCTCCATTTTATAACCTTGCCATAGCTGTTAAAAGTGAATCACTGCAGTTGTTAACAACTTAGTCACACGGTTGTTAAAGTGAATCCAGCTTTGACTTTGCTGGTCAAAATGTCGCAGGTGATTACATGATCCCAGGACACTGCAACAATAATAAATATGAGCCAGTTGCTAAACATCAAGTTTTTTTTTTCCCATGTCACCATGGGGACACTGTAATCACTGTAAACCAGCGTGAAAAATGGTCATGTCACTTATTTTCCGGCGCTGTTGTAACTGGTCACTAAACAAACTTGTAAGTCTACAAGGACTACCTGTACTTGAAAGGATGGGGATCCTGCAAACCAATCACATTTTGGTGGTCCACAGAGAAATGTCACTCCCAAAGCATCCCCCGAAGCAATTAATCCAGGCTGCGCAGGAACACAAGGCTGCGCTACCCACATGGTCCACAGGAACACAAGGTTTAAGTTGCTTGCATTGCAAACCACATGAGGTAGTGAGGGGAGGGGGGAAAGGGAGGAGGGGGGAACTCACCCCACGCGCCTCACCTGGCCACCGGGTTGCTTCTTTCTGCTTCTTTCTTCTTTTGCTTTTGGCTGCATGCAAGGAAAGCAGCAAAAGTCTTTCTTTCTCTCCCCAAACTCCACCAGAAATGAGTCTTTGGGACCCTTCAAAGCATCCTGCTCCATTTCTGGCAGAGTTTGGAGGAGAGAAAGAAAGACTTCTGCTGCTTCTGCTGCTTTCCTTGCATGAAGCCAAAAGTCTCTCTCTCTCTCTCTCTCCTCCCCCTCCCCCTCCCCCCAAGAACAGAGCTGGAGATGGTATCCTGCGATCTCAATAAAGAATGATCAATTGGTAGGAAAACAGGGTGGAGAATTTTCCTGCATACTTTTTGGGGGATTTTCCTAGGGTCTCTGGTCTGCGGGATTTAAAATTATAAGTTTGGTGGTCCCCGAGGTCCAAAAGGTTGGTGACCCCTGTCCTACACCATTTCAGACAAGTGGCTGTCCAGTCTCTTCTTAAAAACCTCCAGTGATGAAGCACCTACAACTTCTGAAGGCAAGCAGTTCCACTGGTTAATTGTTCTCACTGTTAGGAAGTTTCTCCTGAATTCTAGATTCCTTCTCTCCTTGATTAGTTTCCATCCATGGTTTCTTGTTCTGCCCTCTAGTGCTTTGGAAAATAACTAGACCCCCCTCTTCTTTGTGGCAGCCCCTCAAATACTGGAAGACTGCTATCATGTCACCCCTAGTCCTTCTTTTCTCTAGATTAGCCATATAGCCTAAATCAGTAGTGGCTAACCTTTCGGGGCTCACGTGAAGAAAATTCTGCACGTCCCTTGCTCATGCGCACACGCCTCCTGCGCACCCCTGCTTCCTATGTATGCACGCCAGATACCCGACAATCAGCTGACAGGAGGGCAGCGTGCATGCATGCGCAGTGGGGCTCTTTCAGGAGACCTCTCGCGTCCCGGCAGAAGTGGCTCTGCGTGCCATAGGTTGTGGCATGCATGCCATGGGTTTGCCATCACAGCGCTAAATCCTGCAACCGTTCTTCATATGTTTTAATCTCCAGGCCTTTAATCATTTTTGTTGCTCTTCTTTGCACTTTTTTCAAAGTCTCAACATCTATTTTTTTATTTTTTTTTAGACATGTTGTCAAATCCTTTTCTTCTGAGCCTTCACACCTGAGCCTTCACAACCTCCCTGGGCTGTTTCCTCCTCCTGCACCACCAGCTGCCACAATCTTTTGATCCACCCATTCCTGTCCTGTGCTGGCACCATTACTGGCCTTTCTGTCCAGCTCTTTCACCAATCCCTCCCTCCCAACCTGGATGCAGTAGTGTTAACGCAGTGGTGTGGAAAAAAAATGCTGATTCAGCTTTGCTAGCATGCTGATGGTTTGCAGAGGTGGAAAAATGCTGCATTATCATTGCTACACAGAGCTCAGTTCCTGCAAATCTTCAGTTCCTGGGCTTTTTCCCTCCCCTTGAAGCTGAGTGCCAAGAAGAAGGAAGAGAAGTCAGGAAAGAAGTCTACAATGGAGATTTTTCCATTAGGAAAAGTGGGGGAGAGCCATCCAAACTAAAGGAGAGCAATTCAACCCAAGGGTAAGAAAATGACTTACCTCAGCTGATTCTTTACCTCAGAAGCCAGGAGGTGGGGAAGGGGAAGAATATCTGAAATTTCCTAGGAAAGTATGAGGTTCTAAACATACTTAACGGGAAGTGAATCTATTGAATTCTGTGGGTTTTGCTTGCTCCTGAGTCAACTGGACTCAAACAGCTTTGCTCTTCCCATGCAAAATAGACTCAAATGGAAATAACTGAATAAAAAGTTGTGATAGAAATATACTTTAAAGTGGTCCATGAGTTATATATATATAATATTTTCACTAAATTTATTGCATTAGGTGAGAAATTATTTATTACTCTGGTGATTTTTGGAATGAGTTCTGATCTCTTGTTAATCTTGCTCCTGGTGGGTTTTCTATACAATTCCCACCCCCCAAAAGAGTCTAATTTCAATTAAAATCCTTCCTGGAAAATTGTGTTTTATTAGCAAGTGACTTTAGGGTTTAGTAGAAGGTGGCAGAATTCTCTGCAGTGGCTCAAAATCCTGGTTTGAATCAATCTCAAATCCTAATCCAGTGAGATGTAAATTTCTCTTTCCTCCGTGGCTGAAAAGTGTTGTCCAGATTTAAGATATCTTGATAGAAAGTATACAAAGGACTACCCAGGCTCTGAATATGCTGGATTAAATACTTAAATCTTTCTTAACATTGGTTCCATTTGTTGGAAGTTAAAACCCACCCCTCTCCTAGAAAAACGAAATATTTTAGGATATATTAAAAAGACAGAATGTTTTCCCTAAAAGAGAAGTAGAAACTCAGAGAGGCAGAAACGCACCCCCCGCACCTTTGTTAATGGGCCATTAAGGCCTGAGCCAGTCTATTCTACATAACAAAGTTCTACCTCCTTCAGGCAGAGCCATTTAATTGCCCTTCATTGCGCCACCCACCAAGTTTCAACCAAACTTAGCACACAGACAACCTACAAAGCTAGCTATGACCTCTGACAGCAACCAATCAGGATACTCTTCCTGTGCCCCAGGAAGTTCGAAGCCCAGAGAGGGCATAAAACCCAGGGGCTCTCAGCATCTCGTCCCTTTTCTTCGCCCAGGAACTCCAAGGCAGGTGATCCTGTCCACCATTAAACCATCTTTCCAAACAGCCTCCATGTTTCCAGTGTCCCCACTTGGAACTGAACCCAGAAGGATATTTCTTTCAACACGTGCTAGCAATTTATTTATTATTGGTTCCAGGTCTCGGGATTCTGTGGCTGATATAGAAAAACATGGGAACAGGAAGTTTGATTTCTTCTAAAGCAAGTTTTCTGAAAGGTTAGACTTGGGTGAATTGGAGGAACTCAGCATTCCAGGAAACAAAAGTAATAAAAGTTCTGCTTTCAATTTCTAAAAGGAGAATTCGCGATTATGCTCAGGGGTGGTACTCAGCAGGTTCTGAACAATTCTGGAGAACCGGTAGCAGAAATTTTGAGTAATTAGGAGAACCGGCAAATGCTACCTCTGACAGGAGATTTTACAGTATCCTTCCTCTGCCACGCTCACAGAACCAATAGTAAAAAATTTTAAATCCCACCACTGATTATGTTCCACTTCAATCTCTAAACTGGCATTTGAGGACTTGGGAGTACAGAAGATGCGATTCAGCATTTTTTGTAGCCTGAAGAACTCGAGTGCAATCTGACTAGCATAATTTCACTGCTTCTCAGTATCTGCTAGATGTCTGTTTGATTAATTTCAGCTCCCTCCCTTGTCTTCAGGAGCAGAAAGCAGCTTATGTGGAGATTTCCTTTTATTTTATTCTTTATTTTGTGAGGTGGGCCAGATTGGAAGTGAACAACCGGCTGGCCACCTAATGATCCGTACTAGTAGTCCTGGATTGATGACTACAGTGGAGCCCAAAATTTCTGCTGCTGAGCAAAATAGGTGTTAAATGAGTTTTGCCCCATCTTACGACCTTTCTTGACACCGTTGTTAAGTGAATCCCTGCAGTTGTTCAGTTGTTAACGGGAATCTGGCTTCCTCATTGACTTTGCTAGTCAGCTAGTTGCAAAAGAGGGAATCACATGACTCCGGGACGCTGCAACCATCATAGATACATGCCTGTTGCCAAGCCTCTGAATCAGTGGGATTCAATTTTTTTTACTACCGGTTCTGTGAGTGTGGCTTGGTGGCCATGGCATTCCCCCCCACCCCCGCTCTAACCTTCTTTCCAGTCCCCTTCTCCTGTGCAGGGCAACCAAAGAAGACCCAGCCAATCAGCTGGGACTCAATGGGAGGCAGAGAATAGATGGGGGCGGGGCCAGTCAGAGGTGGGATTTGCCGGTTCTCCGAACTACTCAAAATTTCCGCTACCAGTTCTCCAGAACTGGTCCGAACCTGCTGAATACCACCTCTGCTCTGAATTTTGATCACGTGACCCTGGGGATGCTGCAATAGTTGTGTAAAAAAGGGTCATAAGCAAGGGTGTCAAACTCAATTTCATTGAGGGCCACATCCAGGTTGTATTTGACCTCGGGGTGGGGGGGCAGGGAGGGCATGGCTGGGGGGGACGTGGCCATCTCGATGTCACTCGTGTCAGGGGCACCTGTGGTGGCTCAAGTGCTCTCTGCCAACGAAAACAGGCTCCCGAGCTCCATTTTCAGCTGTGACGACTTCCTGCCACCCTCTGATGCTGAGTTCTGGATACGCATTATCTCAATGCACTTCCAGTAAAACCGGGACTTTCTCAACAGATGAAGTCATGGGTGTTTTTTATTTAGAGGTTTAAGTGGTGGCAGATGACACATTTGAGGGGTTTCCCCTCCCTGCAACGGCCTCTGAGAATCACTTTGAGGAAGAGGAGGAAGCGACCGCAGCCCAGGCAACGGTGAGATAAGAAAATTTCCGTGTCCAAAACAGGAATGCAATTCGAGAAAATGTCTCAGGGTTTATCCTTCCTGGTTCACGTTAGGATAAAGGCAAGAAGCGCCTGCAGGCTCTGTTTCTGTAACCTTGTAAGAAAAGTAGTTTTAGTACCCGTGACTTTGGTGTCCAAGTCTGATCTATCTGGGATGGCAGGCACCCCTTTGCCTCAGTCTCCCAGTACTTGAGGGGCTATCACAGAGAAGGGAGGGTTTGACTTATTCTCCAGAGCAGGACTAAAAAGTAACAGATGGGAACTTGTCAAAGAGAGATCCAACCTAGAATTAAGGAAAAAAATCCAGACAGTGAGAACAACTAGCCAAGTGAAATGCTTGCCTCTCCAAAAGTTGTGGGTGCTCCATCGCTAGAGGTTTTAAAGAAGAAGCCATTTGTCTGGAAAGGTATAGGGTCTTCTGCTTGGGAAGAGGGTTGGACTAGAAGACCTCCAAGGTCCCTTCCAACTAGGGTTCGGTTCAAAAATTTTTAGCAAAGGGTTCTCTGCCCATTGCTGGGTGGGCGTGGCCATAGTGGCATGGCCTAGTCGGCCTCCTGCACCATGGGGGGGGGACATTTTAGCTCTCCCCGGGCTCAGGAGGCTTTCCGCGAGCCTCCAGGAGGGCAAAAATGGCCTCCCGGGGCTCCGGAGGCTCTCTGGAAACTGGAAACGGGCCAATTTCTGGCCTTCCCGAACTTCCAGGAGGCCTGTTTTTTGCCTTCCTGGAGCCTCTGGGCATGCCCTGCACTTACCTGCATCCAAAATGGACCTCATGGGGACTCTTGGGAGGGGAGGGTTGGGCAGGGCCAGCCAAGAGTGGATTTGGGAGTTCTCTGAACTGCACAAATCGTAGCTAAGGACTCTCCGAACCCGCCCCGCGGACATCCGGCAGCCCAACCCTGCTTCCAACCCTGTTACTCTATGTTCCACGTTCCTTCAACAGGCAGAAATAGAGGCAGGGAAACCTGTTCAGGTTCTCTTGGAATCAACCAACATGGCGTCAGTACGAGAAGTGTCCAGTTTCACTGAAGACCTGCTGTGCCCCATTTGCCTCTCCTTCTTTCGGGAGCCCCACATGCTGGAGTGTGGCCACAGTTTCTGCGCTCCCTGCCTGGAGCCCTGCATCCCCAAAGGACAAAGACGGGGGCTCTGCCCCGAGTGCCGGCGCCCCTTCGCTTTGCGCCGCATGACGATCAACCGAGCCCTCTGCAGCCTGGCTGAGAAAGCCCGGCTTCTGAAGCTGGACGAAGGGACGCAGCTGAGCAGCACCGGAGGATGGTACTTCTGTGAGGAACACGAGGAGCCTCTTAAGCTCTTCTGCAGCCAAGATGAGGAGTCCGTTTGCGTCATCTGCCGGGACTTGCCTCAGCACCGGGGACACGACTTCCTGCCCATCAAAAACGCGGTTCAGACCTATCAGGTGAGAACTACACCTGGGAGGAGTAAGAAGGTGGCCTCTGGTTGAACAAGAGTGAGTGAGTCAGTCTCTCTCTCATTCTATCGTCTGTCTGTAGGTTTCCCCTCCCTCCCTCCCTCCCTCTCTGTCTGTCTGTCTGTCTGTCTATCTATCTATCTATCTATCTATCTATCTATCTATCTATCTATCTATCATCTATCTGTCATCATCATCTACCTTCTATTTTCTTCATATGTCTGTCTGTCTCTCCTTCTCCTTATCCATCCATCCATCCATCCATCTATCATCTATCTATCTATCTATCTATCTATCTATCTATCTATCTATCTATCTATTTTCTATCTTCTCCATATGTCTGTCTCTCCTTCTCCTTCTCCTTCCTTCCTTCCTTCCATCCATCATCTGTCTGTCTGTCTGTCTGTCTGTCTGTGTCTCTCCCTCCTTGTGAAATTTATTTGCCTCTTATCTTGCCATGGGGGTATTCTAGGTGGCTTATGTTGCAAGTCAAGATAAACTACAAGTAGAGTTCACAGTAGAGACACTGAAACGTAAGAGCTTTCAAAGCCTCCCAAATATTTTCCAGGAAGTGTGAATAGATTTCTACTCTGAAAGGCACGAAGAAACATGACAACTAAATCCGTCTCTCACCTACATTGGGAATTCATCTTCCCACTTTCTGAAGGGAGGATACACTATCTGACCACTAGGTGGTGGCGAAGGATAAGAGGTTTTTTTTTAAAAAAAATAAATCCTTGGTTGTTTCCCTTGGAGTCTCCAGTCATCTGGATCTGTGTGGTTGCTATTGGTGAGGGGAGTTGAGGAACGAGTTTAATTGTGGGACTTGGTTTGGGACTGATAAACCAGCTTAGGGACGTTATATGAGCAGTAGGACCATGGGAAAGGAGCTAAAAAGTATAAAAAGAAAACCTGCACAAAACCATACACTTAAAAAAGCTGAAAGATATACATAAAAAGCAAAAGTCTGAACAAGGTTTATCAGCAAAAAGAAATACCTTAAATAAACGCAGGGGAACACCACAAATTAATAGATTGGTAACTAAATCTATCACAGTTCAAAACATTCTTAACTATTGTAACAAATTAAATGCTAATCAGGGCTGGTTGTGGGACAGAGGTCTGTCTGATGGATTTTAAGTGTTGCTGAGCAGAACCTTTGGCTGGAGGTATACAGTTGTCCTGTGATCAGTCAAATGCTGGTGTCCATTTTAAGTGAGATCTGAACTTTCTCTTCCTTTTAGGACCAACTGAAGGCCTCTCTGGAGCCTCTTGAGGAAGGTCTCAGGCGGTTGAAAAGAAGCCAGTGCCACCAGCAGGAGAACATTATTGAATTAAAGGTGCAACTGGGAAGCGGTGGGGGGGGGTGACTTCCTGTTTAATGCTAAACCGAGTGTATCTTCTCTCTCTTCATCCCAGCAACTGTTGCTTCCGATGCTACCATTTGCGGCTCATTCATTTAATATCAGGTGTTTCATAGCCAGTATTTAATCCAGGCTCCTGCAATTTAGCCTAAGGAAAAGAAAAGCTACCTGCTTAGTTTGATTTGCATTCAGATCAACAATAAATAAATAAATATGCTGTAGTGTGGCATTCAAATCACCAAAGTTGTCAGCCATTTTTCAGGATGTTCCATTCTGTTCCCTCTTCCCCTGGGATTCTCCATGTAGTTTTAAACATTTAGAAGCATTATGGTGGTCTAAGCTACCACAAAAGACACTCTTAACAATTAGAACTTGGTGTTTACTGATAGAAAGGAATATTTGTACCTCAAGGTTGTACAGTGGGCTCCTTGATGCTTTCTGAGCTTGGTTGTTCGCTTGCAGATGTTTCGCTACTCAACTAGGTAACATCATCCATTCTAGAAGGGAGTGGGTTTGCACTCCATTCTAGTACTGATGATATTACCTAGTTTGGTAATGAAACATCTACAAAAAACAACAACAATCAAACTCAGAGAACATCAAGGACTCCACAGAACTTTGTGTGTGTGTGTGTGTGTACATAAATGGAACTTTGTGTGAATGTATGTACATCTGTGTGTATATGTGTGCTGTCACTACATTATAATAAAAAGGCAAAAGATTTAAACTGCTGGTGTTGCTTAGGTAATCATAGTGGCATCGATTGATTGATTATGAGTTACCTGACAGTGAAAAGGGTGGCATATAAATTTAATAAATAAGTAAAATAAATTATATGCCATCAAGTAGTTTTCAACTGCTAGCAAAACAGAGTTTCTCCATGACGATTTATCCCTAATCTGGTTTTTCAGGTCTTCCAATGGTGCCTCCGTTGTCTACCATCTTTGCTCTTGTTCTCCCTCATTGTCTATTTCTTTCCATCTTTCCTAGTACTTTCCTTAAGAAAGTTAGGTCTTAACATCACTTGCCCGAACTAGGATGGTTTGAGTCGATTTGTTTAATGGTCCATGGGATTTTTCCCCATGACTCTAAGGTATTCTCAGGAGTCTATAACCAACCCCATTGTGAAAGGTGATCATTTCTGTTTGACCGAACCGCAATCTTTTGCTATGTCCCATCTATGTTTTCCCAGACCTGCTCCGAATCCTTGTCTGATCATGTCTCTGGAGAGTTTGTGAAGATGCACCAGCTGCTGAACGACAGAGAGTTGGGTATAAAACAGGCCTTAGAAAACCAGAGAGAAAAGAACTTGGCACAGATGGAAACCAAGTTAAAGGAACTGGACTGGAAGATGGCTTCACGTTCAGAAACACTGTGTCGTATACAGGCCAGCCTTGAATGCAAAGACCACATCAGTTTCCTTAAGGTAAGGAGGACTGGGGGCTTTGTGGGCTTTTCTTGGGAAGAAGAAAATTGCTGGGTATATAGATTTCACCGAACAATTGTCAGAAGAATAATTTGGGGTTCCAACTCGAGCCAGGGTTGCACAAGAATAAATAAAAAAATGAGGAAAGAAGAAATATTTATTCCTAAAATCAAAACAGTTTGCTTTTATGAGCAGGCTACAGAGAAACAGGGTACAGTGGCAAACTTTTATAGAGGGAGCTTGTCTGGGATGTGGAAGTGTTTACGTGCTGAGGATTGTGTGTGAGTGTTTGTGAACATACAGTTCTGCTGGGAGACTTAATTTAAGTAACTCTATTTCTATTTGCAGATCTTATCCTTTGATATGTGGATTAGGCCTGGGTAACTTATTTAGGGGTTTGAGGAAGATTGCTAATTTGCTCAAGTTGGAGACACTGATTCTCATTGTGGATCCTGTTAATATTTTAAGGGAAGATAAAAACAGTATAAAGAATAAAATATATTTGGATATAAAACTTCTCACCCCATGATTTGTTCAATTAGGGTTTCTCACGACTGACAAAATCTCTGTGTTTCTTTTAAATCTTTGTAAGCCACCTGGAATCCCTGAGTCAGTTGGGCGGCCAAATCAATTTTCTTAAACAAATAAAAGAAGTAGGGCCGATTTCCTGTAACAATTGCTAGATTCCATAGTGTTTGTTCCTACAAAAGAGAGATCGATCAGTAGTTCCACCTTCATGGCCTCAGGTTTTCAGTGGCATCTCAAGCACTCTGACTCTATAGTCCTCAATTTTTGTTTCTTCTATATATGTTGTGATAGCATTTCACTGGGATTTTTTTCCCTGATAATAAACTAGGACGTGATCTGCTGAGATCAGAATCTATTGTGCACCATCCAAATGCAGAAGGCCTTGGCAGGAAAGTGGGTGATAACCCATGGAAAGAATTATTTTGACTTTTGTCTCTTCCTTCCTTCCTTCCTTCCTTCCTTCCTTCCTTCCTTCCTTCCTTC
>NW_020769445.1:19370-33397 GCF_900518735.1 Pseudonaja textilis | reverse complement strand
TTCCTTCCTTCCTTCCTTCCTTCCTTCCTTCCTTCCTTCCTTCCTTCGCTCCCTCCCTCCCTCCCTCTGCCTCACAGGAAGCAAAGGAGTTGCTAGAGAGGTAAGTAGTGTTTCTCTTTTCTAATATATCAAATTACAGCCAAAGTTAGGACCAACATTTCCTTTGATAAGCAAGGTGGTTGTTAAATGTCGCCCCCAATCTTTTTTTGCCACCGTTGTTAAGTGAACCACTGCAGTCATTAAGCGAAGCCAGCTTCCCCTGTTGACTTGAATTGCTCCAAGCCAGCTTAGAAAGTCGCATATGGCCGCCATGTGACCCCACTCCCCACAAAATGGCAGCTATTATAAATGCAGGCTGCTTGTCAAGCACCTGTATCCTAATCACGACCAACGGCTGTAAATGTGAGGATCGGTTGTAAATCACTCTTTTCAGCGTTGTTGTGCCTTTGGTCTCTCAATGAATAAGTTGTTAAGTCCAAGACTAAATACTGTATATGATAAATATATGAAAGGAAGAAAAGCATGAACCCACAGGGAGGGCTGATTCTACAAAGGTGTCAAACTCGATTTCATTGAGGGTTGTGTTTGACCTTGGGGTGTGGGGGGGGGCGTGGCCAAGCTGGGCGTGGCCAGCTCAACATCACTTGTGTTGGGGGTGCCTGTGGTGGCCCCAGCACTCTGCCAGAGAAAATGGGCTCCCCAAAAATGGACTGCCAGCAAAAATGGACTCCATTTTCAGCTGTGACGGCTTCTTGCAACTCTCTGCCAGCGAAAATAGAGCTTGGGAGGGCCACATGAGGTAACTGGTAGTGGGCATTTTGAGTAGTTCGGAGAACCGGCAAATACCACCTCTGACTGGAGATTTTACAGTATCCTTCCCCTGCCACGCCCACCAAGCCACGCCCACAGAACCGGTAATAAAAAAGAATTGAATCCCACCACTGCACCACCGGCCAGTCCTTTGCTGTTTCCAGGGCAGCCCTGCGGGCCATATCTGAGCACCCCACAGACGGCATCCGGACCGCAGGCCTTGAGTTTGACACTCCTGATACTGGGTATCTTAGTTTGCCTCCTCACTGTAGGCATGATTTTCTCTACCACCTTTCAGAAGCTGCTAGATTTGCCAAAATGAATAGGTGAAGGACCTTCACGTAAGGAACTGAAGATAGTTACTTGTTTACTTCCATTAAAAAAAACTCTGCTACAATTATAAATTTGACTCCTCTTCCTTCTTGGAAGTAGAGGCAAAGCAAGGTTTATTTGGCCACAAAAAGAGTTTAATTGGGGGTGGGAGCAGATCATTGTTCTTCTAGCCCTTTGGCCCCTACCCAAATCATTCTAAAAACTCTGTAATATTAAAAAAAAAGAAAAAGTGGAGATTTTCTTGGTAAATCTTTACTTTCGATGACGATGTGGACATTTTCAACATGACCATCACCTTCTCCTGGTTTTGCACCTTCCCTCAGAAGTATTAATCAGATCTGAACCTACTTAACTGTTTTGGAAATCATCCTTTGTTGGCTTTGTGCTGTTCTCTGTTGTGATTATTAAAAAAAAATGCACGGGTGCTTCTAATAAAACCTGATTTATGGAGCAGGAGACAGTCCTAGGTATAACTGTCTTCCAATTCTAATCCTCCCATTTTAATCCAATATTTTCCATGCTATTTTTCCTTGTTGCATAAAATCAAGGTGAAAGAAAGAAAAAAATGGCAGCATCATTACTTTTTGATCAGAGGTGCTCAAATATTTTTCTGTAGAAGGACCCAGGTGTGATTCCTCCAGGTTTGATAGATAGAGCTGTGGTGGCGCAGGGGTTAAAATGTAAGTACTGCAGGCTACTTCTGCTGCTTGCCGGCTGCCTGCAGTTTGGCAGTTCGAATCTCACCAGGGTCAAGTTTGAACTCAGCCTTCTATCCTTCCAAGGTTAGTAAAATAAGAACCCAGATTGTGGGGGCAATATGCTGATTCTGTAAACCACTTAGAGAGGGCTGTAAAGCACTGCAAAGCGGTTTATATGTCTAAGTGATATTGCTACTGCTATTGGGGCAGCTTATTCTAAAATGGCCGATCCTTGGGATGTTCTTCTCCTACAGGCTCCGTAAGGAACAAGGAGCTCCGGACGAACCCGAGCTAGATGCTGAAGTGGTAGGAGAAGATGGGCACGGTGCCAGCAGTGAAGATACAGATGAGTGTGAGAATGAAATTGATGAAGACGTTGATGATGAGGAAGTGGAGGAAGTAGAAGAAGAGGAAGAAGAGGAGGAGGAAGAAGAAGAGGAGGAACAGGAAGAAGAAGAACAAGAGACAGCAGAGGAAGAAGAAGAGGAGAAGGAAGAGGATGAAGATGGAGTGGTGGCTGTCGACTTGAACCTGGGCGAGTTTAAAGGACCTCTGCAATTCTACGCCTGGAAGGAGCTCCTGGGTGCAGTACATCCAGGTGAGTTGAGGTTTTTAGACCAAATGTACAGGTTGTCCTTAACTTATGACTTAGTATTATCTTAGTATCATCTACAAATTGGGTAAGTTCCCCTTCTATTCCCTCATTAACGACATAGATGAGGTGTTAAGTTTGAGCAATGAGAGGCTGAACCAGAGCATGAGTGCAACAGTACTTTATTTTACAAATAAAGGGCTGACCGTGCTTGCCAAGCCTGGAACTGGCTCGCAGCAATCAGCAACCAGCTGGACCCCGCAGCCTGCTTTTATAGCTGGCTGCTGGGGAGAACCAACCAATGGGAATGGGGGAATATCGCCCACACAAAGTGAGTGGACCTGAGTGAGAACTCCTTGAGTCCTCAGGACATAACACCCCTTCCCCCCAGATGCGAACACGCATAGTCCTTGAGGTAGATGGGGGGTTTGTGTTGGCGCCCGGAGCGGCGCAACTCAGGAACATTGTCTGACTGTTCGGTATCAGTCTGTGACGGTTGAGCTGGCATAGTGTCGCCAACACTCTCTCTGGACTGGGCATCCTCGGAAACCACCGGGTTGGTTTCTGGGGTCGAGCTCTCGTGGGTTGAATCCGGTTGGTCAATTCTCTGGGCGCTGTTGTCCGAGTTTGGGCTGACCGGAACGACCGCTGGCGCAGACTGGTCACTGGGTGCGGTGTGGCTGGGTGGCGGATGAGGCGGTTCCCCTTCGACTGGAGACTCTGGATTCTTGTTTGCGAGGTTGCTGAGGCGCCTTCTGAGTTGGTCTATGTGTCTCCTCCAGACGCGACCATCCTCCAGCCTGACTCTATACGATCTCGGCCCGGTGACGGCGATGACCTCGCCCGGAATCCAAAGTGGGTCCCCAGCGAAATTCCTTGCGAATATCGGCTCCTGTAACATAAAATGTCTAACCCCCGAAGTGGAAGCGAGGGGAGAGTCAGGGCAGTATTGTGGGTGCAGTCTATCTAATACAGTCCTCAGGCGCCGGCCCATCAGAAGTTCCGCTGGGGACTTATTGGTGACTGCACAGGGGGTTGAGTGCTGGCTCATCAGGAACCGTGAGAGCTTGTGGTGCCAGTCATCTCTGCCAAACCTAGCGAGGGCCTCTTTGGTGGTCCTGACGGCCCTTTCAGCCAACCCATTACTCGCAGGGTGAAATGGGGCTGTGAAAATGTGGCGAATGCCTAGGTTGGCTGCAAAACGGCTGAATTCTACTGATGCGAACTGTGGGCCATTATCGGAGACCAAGGAGTCGGGTAGTCCATGTGTAACGAACAGGCGCGTTAACACGTTGGTGATTGCTAGTGTGGTGGTCGTGGATAGCTGTGCCACGTCTATCCATTTGGAATAAGCGTCCACGACCACTAGGAACATCTTTCCATGCACGGGGCTGGCCAGATTGATATGGATTCTAGACCAAGGGGCGCTGGCGCTCTCCCATCTGGTAGGGGTGGCGATGGGGGGAGCAGGACGGGATTCCTGGCAAATGCTGCAGGAACTTACCCAATTGACAATGTCCTCGTCTAGACCCGGCCACCACACGTAGCTGCGTGCCAACGCCTTCATTCTCACAATGCCGGGGTGTCCCTCGTGCAACGCCTCCAGGACTCGGGTACGCAGCGAGGTCGGAATGACCACTCGAGTGCCCCACAGTAGACAACCCTGCAAACTGGACAGCTCCTGCATGCGAGTCTTAAAGGGTGCGAATTTGTTATCAACATTGCCTCCCGGCCACCCCCTCCTCACCCAGTCGAGCACCTGGGCGAGCGTTTGGTCTGCCTTGGTTTTGGCGGCGATGTCAAGGGCGGTGATGGGCAGGTCCAACTGGGTGATTTCAAAAATGGCATTGACAGGAGCTGGGTCTTCAGCCGGAGCGGGTAAGGGGCAGCGACTGAGCGCGTCAGCATGGGATAGAGTTTTGCCCGGGCGGTGGATAAGTTTGTATGAGTAGGCCGCTAGGAAAAGTGTCCACCTTGTCATCCGAGGGGAGAGGACTTGAGGTGTCTGCTTGTCGCCGGCCAGTAGGCCCAGGAGGGGCTTATGGTCGGTGACCAGTTCGAAGAAGTGGCCAAAAAGGAATTCGTGAAACTTTTTCACGGCTGCAACAGCTGCTAGGGCTTCCTTGTCTATTTGGCTGTAATTTCGCTCCGTGGCCGAGAGCGTCCTGGAGAAAAAGGCGATGGGGGCCTCGGCGCCATTGGCGAGTCGGTGACTAAGGACCGCCCCAATTCCAAAAGGGGATGCGTCTGCTGCCAGTACTAAAGGAAGGTTGGGGTCGAATTGGATGAGCACTGCCTCTGACGTAAGTAGTGATTTGACGGCATTAAACGCCTGGTCTTCTTTGTGCCCCCAGTGCCACGGTGACTTTTTGTCTAGTAATCTGTGTAGGGGTTCGGCTACTGAGGCTTTATGGGGCAAAAAGGATGCATAAAAGTTTAGGAGCCCCAAGAAAGCTTGTAGCTCCGTTTTGGAGGTCGGTGTGGGAGCTTCGTGGATCGCCCTGACCTTGGACTCCAGGGGGTGAATGCCAGAGGCGTCAATTTTATAACCCAGAAAGTCCACCTGTCTAGTGGCAATGGCGCATTTTTCTTTCTTTAACTTGAGGCCATGCTGTCTGAACCTCTCTAACACTGCTCGCACTCTCTGGAAGAGTTGGGGTCTGTCCCTGGCCGAGACCAAGATGTCGTCGAAGTAGGGTACTACACCAGGGAGGCCCTGTAAAATCCACTCCATGAGGGATTGAAAAATACCCGGGGCAACACTTACGCCAAATTGGAGACGCTTGCATCGGAAGGCACCCCTGTGAGTGACGATGGTCTGAAGTTCCGCTGTTTGGTTATCAACAGGGAACTGTTGATATGCTTGAGACATGTCCAATTTAGCAAAAATACTGCCCGGTTCGAATGTGTGCAATAAGTGCTGAATGACGGGCACGGGGTAGGCGCTAACTTGTAAATATTTATTGATTGTTGTCTTGTAGTCCGAGCAAATTCTCAGGCTACCATCTTTTTTGAGGGGTGTGACAATGGGCGTCTCCCACTTGGTGAAATCTGTTGGCTCAATGACCCCTTGTTTTAGTAGTTTATCCAATTCAGCGTCTAGTTTTGGTCGAATAGCAAATGGAACTCTACGCGGTTTTAATCTGATTGGGACTGCCTGGGGGTCAACGGTGAACGAGATGGGGGTTCCATTATAACACCCCAGCTCCTCGCTGAACACATCTGCGTAGTCAGCGAATAAGGAGTCAGTGTCTGAGGTTGAGACAGCATGGACTCCTGTTAACCCTAGGCCGAGGTGGGGAAACCAATCGAGCCCCAATAAGGTGGGTAGATTGCCGTTAACTACCACTAGAGGTAGGTGGCCTTTAAAAGCTCTAAAACTGACAAAGAACTTGCCTCTGCCGATCACGGGAATGGCCTTCCCCTGGTAGTCCTTCAGACCGAACTGGCATCTCTGAAGCCGGGTAGTAGATAGGCTGGGGTGGAGTCTCTTGAGGGTGTTCCACGAGATTATTGAGAGCGCTGACCCTGTGTCCACCTCCATGTGGCACGGTTTACCTTCTAGGGAAACGGAGAGAGAAATTTTACTAACAGTGTGGCAAGTACGCCTGGCAAGGCGGTGCGTGCGACAGTTTAATACTTGCCTCTGTGGTCCCGAGTGCGAGGACGGGGGTCTGTGTGCAGCGCTTTGGGGGGCTTGGAAGACTCTCGCAATGTGCCCCCTCTTATGGCAGTTGTTACAAACGGCTCCTTTAAACTTGCAGGTGGCCCTTTGATGTGATCCCCCACAGGCTAGGCACAGCGTGATGTGCTTGGGTGGACCGGTGTATTCTTGTTTGGCCCCTACCTGCGACCGTCTGTCATTGGTGAGGCGATGGACATCGTTCTCATCATTGTGGGCTTCCTCCGCTTCCACCTCTTCGGAATGGACTGGGAACGATGCTAGCTTGGCACTTGGGCCCTGAATTTCGGTGGCTGAGTTCGTTGCTAGCTCGGCTGCTAGGGCCTCCTCTACCGCTTGCGCAAGGTTGAGGTCTTTTTTGGCTAGCAGTCGCCTCTGTAGGTTGAGATCCTTGACCCCACAAACTAATTGATCGAGGAGCATGTCCTCCAGGTATGTTCCAAACCCGCAGTGCAGGGCTGCTGTTCTGAGGGCGGCCATATATTGATTGATGGTCTCCTTACTTGATTGCTTCCTCATACGGAACGTGAACCTCCTGGCGATTTGTGAAGGCCTGGGAGCGTAGTGGTTAGTGAGGATCTCAAGCAACTCGGACCACGGAACGTTTTTCAATTCTCTCGGCGCTACGAGTGCTGCGGCGGTATCGTAAACGGTGGCTCCGCAGTAGATTAGGAAATAGGATTTTTTCCGATGCTCTCCCGCATCCGCCAGGCCGACCGCATCGATGTAATGATTGAAACGGTTCTTATACGATTCCCACTTCTCTTCGTCTGGTTTAAACGCTGGGAATACTGGGTTGGAACTCATGGTGCTGGAACGGCTGGGCTACCTGCGGAAAAAATCTCTCTGGGACTACGAGCGCTCGTGAGTTACTAGTGATATCAGCTCTGGAGAGGTTTTTTGCTAACCTCTCTTTCTCTCTCTGGGTTACCACGTTGGCTGCCAGCCGTTGGAGGTGTCTGGATTCGCGCCAAAAAAGTGGGCGTTAGTGACTCTCTACAGCGCTGTGCTGTGATTCCTACTGGTTCGAAATTCAAATGACACCCGTTTGAATTTCGCGCCAAATGCAGAGCGGCTGCGGCTCGCAGCGCTTCACTTTCCCCGTAGCGGGGCTAACAAGCGGCTACAGACGCTTCTAACTTTTTGACTCAGACCGCTTTCTCTGGCTGCGGATCTGCGTTTGCTCTTTTTGATCGCTCGTTTAGTTAGCTGACCGCTCTCTCTGGCTGCGGATCAGCGTTCCCCTTATCGCCAGCCGATCGCTCTCTCTGGGCTGCGGATCGGTGGCTAGTGACTCAGCGGTTGCAAGGTGCATCTGGTAGCCATCCCATCCTCGTCGCCAGTGTTAAGTTTGAGCAATGAGAGGCTGAACCAGAGCATGAGTGCAACAGTACTTTATTTTACAAATAAAGGGCTGACCGTGCTTGCCAAGCCTGGAACTGGCTCGCAGCAATCAGCAACCAGTTGGACCCCGCAGCCTGCTTTTATAGCTGGCTGCTGGGGAGAACCAACCAATGGGAATGGGGGAATATCGCCCACACAAAGTGAGTGGACCTGAGTGAGAACTTGAGTCCTCAGGACATAACATGAGGGAATAAAAGGGGGACTTACCAAATTTGCAGATGATACTAAGCTGGCAGGAATAGCTAACACCCAAGAAGATAGGCTCAAGATCCAGATGGATCTTGACAGACTAGAACCCTGGGCCGTATCTAACAAAATGAAATTCAATGTAGAGAAAAGTAAAGTCCTACACTTAGGCAAGAAAAAACAAAAGTACACATATAGACTGGATGAAACCAGGTTCAATAGCAGTAAGTGAGAGGGATCTTGGAGTCTTAGTGGACAACCAGCTAAATATGAGCCAGCAGTGTGCAGCAGCAGCCAAAAAAGCCAATGCAATCCTAAGTTACATTAACAGAGGGATACAATCAAGATCAAAGGAGGTAATAATACCACTCTATAAAGCCTTAGTAAGACCACACCTAGAGTACTGCATCCAGTTTTGTTCACCACATTATAAAAAAGATGTTGAAACTCTAGAAAAAGTAAAGAACGGTTGCAGGAACTGGGCTTGGCTAGTCTAGTGAAGAGAAGGACCAGGGGAGACATGATAACAGTCTTACAATATCTGAGGGGCTGCCGCAGGGAGGAAGGGGTCAAGCTATTTACTAAAGCACCTGAAGGCCAGACAAGGAATAATGGGATGGAAACTGAACAAGGAGAGATTTAACCTGGAAATAAGGAGAAACTTTCTGACAGTGAGAACAATCAACCCATGGAACAGCTTGCCCTCAGAAATTGTGGGAGCGCCATCACTTGAGGCTTTCAAGAAGAGATTGGACTGCCATCTGTCAGAAATAGTGTCGGGTCTCCCTCTTGGGCGGGGGGTTGGACTAGATGACCTATAAGGTCCCTTCCAACTCTGATTATCTGTTATCTGTTATCTGTTATGACCACAAACAACTGGCTAATATTAATTTGTGTCTAATTTTTTTCTGGGCTTTATACTCGTACAATCGCCTGCTGCACAAGTCCGCTCTTGTTCATTCTGAATCCTTTTCATCTTCCCTCTCCAGTCCCTGCAACCATCACTTTGGACTGCAACTCAGCTCATCCCAGCTTGGTCCTCGTGGAAGAAGCCACCGGGGTCAAGTTCAGTCCTGGCCGACGGTTCTGGCGACGAAAGCTGGAGCGCTTCACCTCCACCCCGTGTGTGGTGGGGCGGAAGGGCATCACCACTGGGCGCTTCTACTGGGAGATCCAAGTCGGGGACAGCCCAGGTTGGATAGTGGGGACCGCCAAAAAGTCTGTGAAGCGTAAAAAGCGGCTGAATTTTCTGCCCAAGGAAGGGGTGTGGGCTATTGAGCTGAAGGCGGGAGAGTACCAAGCCCTGAGTGATCCCCGTACGCCCCTTTCGGTCTGCGGGAGGATGGAAAAAGTGGGGGTCTACCTGGACTTTGAAGGGGGGCAACTCTCTTTTTACAACAGCAGCAGCATGTCCCACCTCTACACCTTCCAAGCGTGCTTCCATGAAGAGCTGCTGCCCTTCCTCAGCACTCAAAGCAGCTACCCCCTTTCGGTGTGGGACCTGGAGCTTTGAGATCTTAGCTCAGGGTGTAGGGTTAGGGTTAGGATTGCAAAGAACAGCCTGGTGAAAGTTGAAAACGTCGAGGTGTGTTAAGATGGCTGCTTTTAAGAGAAAGTCCATTCTATTCCCTCTTTGCAAGCGATCGCTCGAAGATTCGAAACTGGTCTGACCTGACTATTGTGGCCCATGATGGTGGTTCTAGGTGCAGAGAGCACTGTAAGTGTAGCTTTTAACTTGACCTTCTATTTGCCACGTGTTTAATTTGCTCGACCCGTTGACTGTGGCAAGGATAGAGGTTGCCTCTGTCCACCTGTGGTGCAAGATTTTACCTGCTTTCAATGCGTTCCACTGCAGGCAAAAACAATGAAGGCAAGCCATACTTCCTGCCCTTGGTTGGGAAGGTCATAGTAGAGGTGTTCAAATATTCAAATACTGGGTTGTGTTTGTATCTGCAACAAGTGATCCTTTTCCTCATCGCCCTTTAATGGTCACTGCCCTATAATGCTATAAGCCATTGCACCTCAGAACAATTAGACACAAGAACGATTGTTTTCCCCCATGCCATCATCATACTAAACACCCAATTCTCACAACACTGTCTTATGCCCTGGGAAGTCAAGCCACCCAATAGGGCTGTATTACTATTATCCTTCTTGTCTTTCCTATTACTTATTTCTTTAACATCTTATGACTATATCTTTGTTGTTTGTATGTCATGGTTTATATTGATTGCCTTTATTTAGTATGCTATAATGATTTGTGTTGATTGCTTATTTTGTATGCTATGACTATCACTGAGTGCTGTATCTCATGATTTATGATTATGGTATTTTAGGATTATGGTCATGATATATCACTTGGAGCTTATGCACCAGAGATAAATTCCTTGTGTGCCCAATAAAGTGCCCATACTTGGCCAATAAAGAATTTCTATTCTATTCTATTCTATTCTATTCTATTCTATTCTATTCTATTCTATTCCATTCCATTCCATTCCATTCTAAAGGAGCTGTAGTGGCACAGTGGTTAGAATGCAGTACTGCAGGCTACTTCTGCTGATTGCTGACTACCTGCAATTTGGCAATTCGAATTTCACCGGGCTCAGGGTTGACTCAGCCTTTCATCCTTCCAAGGTCGGTAAAATGAGGACTCAGATTGTTGGTGGGCAATATGCTGACTCTGTAAACTGCGTAGAAAAGGGCTGCAAAGCACTGTGAAGCAGTATATAAGTCTAAGTGCTACTGCTATTGCTTAATAAAGAATTCTTAATCAAGAATTAAGAATTGAAGGAACCAGGATAGAACAACAGGAGAAAAAAAAAAGCATTTTGTAAATAAATCTGACTGATGTTACAATGTATTCTGGAAGATACGGTAAGAACTGTAGGTAATATGCAGCATATAGATGCGAGACTAGAAAAGCTCCAGCAAATGACAATAAAAATGACAAAAAACCTCAGAAATTAGAGGAGAAATCAGAAAGAGCCGAGGAAAGAATAGAGGAGATAAATCCAAAAACGATACAAGCAGATAAAGATATGGAAGAGATAATAATAATTCTTAAAATGGTGAACAGACAGATGATCCCTTAAGAGTTCAAAATGTAGAAGGGAATAAAGAGAAAGATCTCCTAAAAATGATGAAAGATCTACAGATGGCTCCAACATAGAGGTCCATAGTCCTTTCAAAGGTGGAAGAGGGGAAAAAAAGAGATATTCAGGTAACCGAGGGTCAACCTAAGCACCAAATCGACTGATTTGTTTAAAAAGAAACCTTTTTATTTATTACACTTGTATATCACCCAACTCCCAATAGCTATGGACTGCTCACGAGTAGAAACAAGGAAAAGAATGCAATAATAGATCTGAAGAAGAGAAGATTGCAAGGGTGACCAAAATAAATAAATAAATAAATAAATCCGGAAGAGGAATGAAAAAGAAACAAGGTCACATAATCCGAAAGGGACATCACTCTTCCTTGAAAAAAAAAACCTGGGTCAAGGGCCGGATTTTCATGGCCCTCCTAAACCACAGCAGGGAGGGGGGGGTGTCCAGTGGTAGGATTCAAATTTTTTTACTATTGGTTCTGTGGGTGTGGCTTGGTGGGTGTGGCAGGGGAAGGATACTGTAAAATCTCCAGTCAGAAGTGGTACTTGCCGGTTCTCCGAACTACTCAATATTTCCGCTACCGGTTCTCCAGAACTGGTCAGAACCTGCTGAATGCCACCTCTGGGGATGTCCCCTGAATCTTGGGGCTCTTCCTCTGATTGTGTCCAACAGACCTTCAACTGTCAACAGTCAACCACCCTCAACTGTCACCACACTTTAATCTGGATTCCTACCTGACCAAAAGATCTTGGCTATCTCCTCATGGATTTTAAGACAGTTTGTGTCAGCTGGTGCTCCAAAATCTAAGAAAGAAATACTTAAGACTCCATTAATCAGAGAAAAGATATCTTTTACTGGAAATCAAGTGGTAGCCACAAAAGAATTCTGAATTTGAGAAAATGGGTGCATAAATCACATATACAAAGTAATGGCAAAGTTCCCACACCCAATAGTTCAATTGGCTCATCCAATTAAAAGTTGTGTATATCATTATGTGGGCATCTCCAGGTGGTGATGAGGCCTCTGTCCGTTGACCTTGACATATTTTGATAAAGAGTTGCAGCTGCTCATAGCATAGGATAGAAGCCTAAGCAAGAATCTACCCCCCCAGCTGATACAGTTCTGGTTTGTAACACCTCCAGCTCACTTCCCATAACCATATCCCCCTTCCTTCCCCAGTTACTTATGACAGCCGAAAGATGCAAAGCAAAGGGAGAAAATCTTGAAGGCTGACAGTTTGGCCCTCTGTTACCAATCTGGAGTGACACCGATAGCCCTGCATCAAACGCCTGAGCAACAAACATCAAACAGTCTCGAAATCGGTTTGGCTTATAACTCTTTATTAATTACAACCTCTGAAACAAACAAACCAAAAACCAGAATTCAAGCAGGACAACTGTCAAGTGATTATTTATAAGCCGTAGATTGAGACCCAACGAGCGCCGGGTCTACATCTTGTGCCACACCTCCGTAGTGAACAGGAAAGAAAGGCGGAGTTTCGGTCACAGGCGGGCCGTCGTATCCAAGGGTGGGATGACATGCTGGATCAGTTGGTTAGCGGCCTGCTGTTCGGAGGCCCCCATGTGACTGCGGGCCTTGATCAGCCAGTCCCACAGCATTCCCAGCCCCACCAGGAACATGATGCCAGGGATCAGCAAGAAGATCCGATAAAGGAATAACGGCCCTATATTGGAAATAAAAAGCAGCGGGAGAGAGAAATCTTCTCAGAACGTAATTTGTGACAAGCCAGGTCTCTGAGTAGATAGCAAGATGCAAAATTGTTCTATAAAACTGAAATTATCTCCCCCCCACACACACTACAGAATAATCTCTCTGAGGGGGAGTTAAGTGTGTTTTACTAAGCATATTTGGGGATAAAGATGCTTATGGCCATGTTGTGGTTGCCATATCTCCCTGCACACCAGATATACCTGGTTTTGTGTTCCCTGAAAAGGAATCCTGCAGATCAGGAAGCAAGGGGAGCTACGGTTTACAGAAGTACAGAATTACAAAGTAGGACCTTGGAGGTCTTCTAGTCCAACCCCCTTTCTCAAGCAGGAGTCCCTATACCGGGGTGTGTGTGTGTCAAACTCAAAGCCTGAGGGCTGGTTCCGGCCTGCGGAATGCTTAGATCTGACCTGCGGGGCAGCCCTGGAAACAGTGGAGGACCAGCCTATGGTGTCAGCTTTGGAAGCCATATTCCACGCTGCCACACAGCCTGAGAAGGTGGGAGCGGGGTGATTTCAATTGAGTATCTCTAAGTAGACAAAATAAAATTCTTTTGTTAGTTCAAGGTCATTCAGTATGGTGCAGGATGAAATAAGGATCTTACTTTTGGATGGATCGTGATTGGGCCATGGGATGTGATGACGACCAAGGGAGGATGGAGTTGTAGTTTGGGAAATAGTGGGAAGTCCAGGAAACTTTTAGATTCGGGATTCCACAGATGTGCCAGGTGCTAGTCTAATAAAGGTACTTTTGAGATATGTTTGTCTCAGAGTTGCTGATTGGAATGGAGGTTTGCTGGAGCACTGACACATGGTGCATCTGCCAGCAGAAATGGAGCTCAGGAGGAATTGGGAGGGAGAAGAAAAAAAGAGCATGAAGAATGACACCAGACCCACACCCACGAGGGCCACACACAAGATGCCACCACCACACTTGCACGTAAAAAGCAGACTCACACCCACACAGAAGATGAGACATGACCACGGACCAGAAGCCGTACTGCAGCTGCATCACTACCCACTTCAAACCCCTCCGAGCCATACATGAAGTGAACTGACCCCCACCATGAAGATGCGGCACAACCACGAACTCAAAGCCAAACAGCAAGATCACAGCTCACCAGCTCAAATCCCCCAGCAACTAAGACTAACCTGAGCACAACCAAGCCCCCACCTGAACAGAACACACCTCCAGCCAATCAGAACACAGCCATACCCCCAACCAATGAGAACACCCCCCTAGCCAATCAGAACACAGCTAAGCCCCCACCCAATCAAGTCACACCCCCACTAGCAGTTAAAAGAAAGAAGCAGCTGCAAGCTCACATCACCCTGAGAAGCACAGAGCTGAAGACACAAGCCTGAAGATGATGAATGAGACTTCATCGAAACGTTGCCTAGATACTTCCAATCTTACGTTCTCCCGAATAACCAAAGATCCATCTATCTATCTATCTATCTATCTATCTATCTATCTATCTATCTATC
>NW_020769445.1:0-19360 GCF_900518735.1 Pseudonaja textilis | reverse complement strand
ATCTATCTATCTATCTATCTATCTATCTATCTATCTATCTATCTATCATCTTTCTTTCTTTCTTTCTTTCTTTCTTTTCTTTCTTTCTTTCTTTCTTTCTTTCTTTCTTTCTTTCTTTCAGGTGTGATTTGAGGTACTGTAGGTGTTGAGGTTGCAAAAATGTCATTGCCCCCGTTGGCAATATCAAGAGTACAAAAGATGAGGAAATGAGATTGGTTGATTGGCAATGATGTTATCTGTCTTTCTTCTGTGTCATTTGTGGCCATGCTTGGGTGGAGGGGATGCTTTGGTAGCAGTTACTTTACACCTGAATGAAGTCTTTGGTAAATATCTACAGAGATTTTCAGTCATCCAGGTCATGTTTGTGCTGAAGATGCTTTTTCAAAAAAAAGCTGGACTTTGTTTTACCATAAAGATGTTTCACTTCTCATCCAAGAAGGTTCTTTAGTTCTTCTTGGATGAGAAGCAAACGTCTTCAAGGAAAAACAAAGTCCAGCTGCCTTTTGAAAAAAGACCTTTAGGAAGTATTTGGCAATATGTTTTGATGTGTCCCTGGATAGGTTTAAGTCTATATGTGTTTTTTTTAAAAAATTGTGCTTTGATTAGAGTCCCAGGTTTCTAAACATTCTCTTGCATTTTTTCAATCTGGCTAAATTTAGATTTAAAATGTTAAATTAAATTTAAAACTAAATTTTTGATGGTTTCCCAACCCTGTTGGAATTTGCTCTGCCCCAAGATTGTTGGTGGGAAATGAAATTACTGAGCTAGTATTAGGTCTTTCGATTATTCCCAATCGTGGGATTTAAATTTTTTTTACTACCGGTTCAATGAGCGTTTCCATTTCCTCCTCACCCCACTAACCTGCTTTCCAGCTCCGTTCTCCTGTGCAGGGCAATAAAAGAAGGCCCAGCCAATCAGCTGGGACTCGGGAGGCAGAGAATAGATAGGGGAAGGGCCAGTCAGAGGTGGTATTTGCCGGTTCTCCAAACTACTCAAAATTTCCGCTACCGGTTCTCCAGAACTGGTCAGAACCTGCTGAATACTACCTCTGATCCTCTCATGTGTTCTATGCAGTGGTGTCCACAGTCTTTGTATTGTATTTTTGTATAGAGCTTCAGTGTTGTCTTCTGTTGGTACTGCTATGGTTTTGAACAGAAAGTTTGGCCTGAAATAACCTGTTGGTGGACTCTGACATATATTTGATGTAAAGGATGGCATTCTTTTGTTTGTGTCGTATTTAGTTGGGCGGCCTTTTTCTAGAAGTTGCATGGACATTTGTCTTGCAAGTCGCTTCGGTTTTTCAAAGTGTGTTGCAGTGTGTTGTGGCTTGATTGAATGGAGTCTATGTAAGACCTATGGAGTCCTATGCGTCATGTGTCCTATGGCGGCTGAAGAATTTGTTTGCAAGAGTTGCTTTTTTATACTTGAATTAGTAATAAGCTATGGTTTATGTTAGGAATATGAGTCACCTAACAGCTATTTGGGTTAGAAATATATAAACCAGGATAAACATTTTAAAACTGTAACTTTAAGAAAATGCAAAACTGTAATTAGGTGTGGTTTCTCAAATGGCCATAAGATGGAGCCAGAAACCTGGTTTGTCTTAGTCTGAGTCTCAGAAGAGAGTGTGACTGTATCTCTGTTTCCTTCTGTTGGAAAGTTTTGCTGTTGCTCCATTTCTTCTAATTGACTGATATTACTGGATTTAATGTAAGTCTGTTACTGAACTGTTTTTGACACTGGACTTTGATATTTGGATTATCCCTGGATTGAAAACTGACTGATTTAACCTGTGAATGACTTTGGACTGCCTATTTTGGACTTTGTTTAACGTTTCTGGAAGTAAAAACCTGCATTTACTGTACAGTGTATCTGTGTGCTCTGCGTGTATTATTCAAACACTACTCTCTATACGTCTCCCTGTATGCGCTCATTCTCTTAATGGGGAATTACTTCAACAGTTTACCTCCACTGATAGAAGTATGGGCTAGAGTTGGGCTAGATGACCTCTAAGGTCCTTCTAACTCTCTTGATCAGTTTCTGTTTCAGATAGCTTGCTATTT
This sequence comes from Pseudonaja textilis, assembly GCF_900518735.1. Next base: position 17,297 of record NW_020769445.1, on the reverse strand, counting down.
TCTTCTTCTGTGAATTTGATTCCGTGAAATGTATGGCTGATTAGATAGTACATGTTTTCTACTGAAATTGTTCTTTTCTCTTAGGTAAGGGTCATCTACATAGACTATTTGTATTTAAGGTTCTATTAACAAAAGCATTGTAATTTCTGTTGTTAAATCACTGCTTCTGAATCTTGAGACTCAGGATCCCATTGGAATCCCTTTTTTATTTTTTCAGATTTGGCTATGAAACTGAAAGTATGAGCTGCAATGGCACAGTGGTTAGAGTGCAGTACTGCAGGCTACTTCTGCTGACTGCCAGCTGCCTGCAATTTGGCAGTTCAAATCTCACCAGGCTCAAGGCTGACTCAGCCTTCTGACCCAAAATTGTTGAGGGGCAATAGGCTGACTCTGTAAACCGCTTAGAGAGGGCTGTAAAGCACTGTAAAGTGATATGAAGTTGAATGTGAAAGATGAAGGTATAATTATGGTCATATTTTATGTAAATGTGGAAACCTGGAATCATGGTGTTGACTAAAAAGAGATGGTTTGAAAATGTGAAAAACTGAAATAAAATTTTATTAAAAAAAACAAAAAAACAAGCATCCAACTTTACCTATACAGCACCCCGATTAAAAAAATAACCTCCAGTCATCGCTTTTTCTATCTATTGCCATCTTCCTTCCCCTGGGAGATCTTACCCACATACGTCATCAAGACCCTTCCCTGGCAGGTCCGGTTGATCCCAGAGAGGACCTGATACTCTCCTTCCAGCTCCTTCTTCATGTGCATGATGATAAGGCCCATCTGGTGGAGAACGAGGTGCTCCTTCAGGCCCAGGTTGAAGTAGTAACAGCGCCCTCTGTTAGCAATCAAGACCCACTCACATTGGGATGTGGTGAGGTTCACTCGGCACAGGACTGCGTAACTGTTAGAGCGAGGAATGGGGATGAAGGCTTTGGAGTCCCGAGGAATGTATTGGTGGATGATGGGGCACACGCTTGATGCTGGGGAGAAGAAACGAGATGGGCATCTATAGTTATGGATCAATACATACGCTACCTTTCATCCTAAACACTAAACACTAAGACAGGTAAACTAGATAGTAGTCTCATTGTCATGGTCTTTAAGTGGGTGAAACGGCGCATTCATAAGGCAAAATTTTTTGAATCGAGGTACCTCAAAGGGGCTAACTTATAGAGTGGGCCCCAAAATCTGGCAATCTACGACTCCTGAGCGAATGAAACTTGGGGAAGTTGTGGTTGCTTCAGTGCTACCGGCTGCTGCTGTGTTGCTGTTGCAGTGTCATGATTTTCACTTTCAATGTTCAGAGACACTTTCTCACCTAGCTTTGCAGTCTCTCCCTCCCCCACCCCCCAGCCATAGTCACTTACTTGCCTGCCTCCGTAGACTCTTCCTAAACTGTCCCATCTCCCACACATCTTCCCTGGGTGAATGGCACCTCTCACATATTTTTTATTGATTGATTGATTGATTGATTTATATTTTATTTTTGTCAATTGCTAACAAGATATAGGTATAAGTAAAAACACAGTTATGAATACATGGATACATATAAGAAAAATAAAAAAGAAAAGAAACAATAGGACAGGGATGGTAGGCATGTTGGTGCGCTTATGCACGCCCCCTACAGACCTCTTAGGAATTGGGTGAGGTCAATAGTAGACAGTCTAAGGTTAAAGTTTTTGGGGTTTGGGGAAGAAACCACAGAGTCAGGTAAAGTATTCCAGACATTGACCACTCTGTTACTGGCAGTCGTATTTCCTGCAACCAAGTTTGGTGAGGTTTACCTTGAGTTTGTATCTATTGTGTGCTCTTGTATTGTTGTGGTTGAAGCTGAAGTATTCATTGACAGGTAGGACATTGCAATGTATAATTTTATATACTATTCTTAGATTGGACCGAAGGCAGCGTAGTTCTAGGTTTTCTAGGTCTAGAATTTCGAGTCTGGTGGCATAAGGTATTCTGCAACGAGTAGAGGAGTGGAGAACTCTTCTTGTGAAATATTTCTGGACTTTCTCAACTGTGTTAATATAAGATACGTAATGTGGGTTCCAAACTGATGAGCTGTATTCAAGTATCCCCACTCTGTGCCCTCCTGCATGTCTTCCCCAACTCAAGAGGCACCCTTTGCCACGCCCTAGCCAAACTCATACAGCACTTCTTGCCTCACCCGACACATTTCCTGGCCTAGGTCGGCCACCCATGTACCCGCCCTGACTTGCACAACATCTCTGATGCACAGCCACATGCCATCCCCAGCCCTGCCACCCACCCACCCACCCTTACTCCCCACCCCACCCCACCCAAAAGCAGCCACTTACCTGCCTGCTGGCTTGGACTTGCAACTTCCTGCTGTCTTCACCATTGACTTTCTCCATGCATTCTTCCCACAAGCAAAGTAAATGGTGAACCCGGTAAGAATTCGAGGGGTGGGAGCATGGAAGGAAGGGAGGGAGGGAGGGAGAATTTCTGATTGTTCTTTGCTATCTTCCCACAAGGAAACTCACTGGGGAAGCCTGTAGGAAGTTGGAGGGAGGGAGGGAGAAGGGAGGAAGGAAAGAGTTCTGATGGTCCCTGCTAGCTTCATACTACTCGTTGCAGAATACCTTATGCCACCAGACTTGAAAATCTAGAGTAGACCTAGAAAACTGAGAACTACGCTGCCTTCAGTCCGATCTAAGTATAGTATATAAAATCATACATTGCAATGTCCTACCTGTCAATGAATACTTTAGCTTCAACCATAACAACACAAGAGCAAACAATAGATACAAACTCAAGGTTAATTGCACCAAACTTGACTGCAGGAAATACGACCGTCAGCAACAGAGTGGTCAGTGTCTGGAATACTCTACCTAACTCTGTGCTTTCTTCCCCAAACCCCAAAACTTTAACCTTAGACTGTCTACTTGTTGACCTCACCCCTTTCCTAAGAGGTCTGTAGGGGGCGTGCATAAGTACACCAATGTGCCTACTGTCCCTGTCCTATTGTTTCTTTTATATTTTTCTTATACGAATCCATCTCATGTATTCAAAACAATGTTTATACTTATACCTGTTATCTTGTAAGTGACTGACAAATCAAATAAATAAAATAAAATAAAATAAATAAATAAAGGAAACTCATTGGGGAACCTGGCAGGAAGTTGGAAGCCATTCTCACTCCAACTGCTTTTTTGACCACTCATGATCATTCTGTTTCTCTGTTTAAGCAAGAAAAATTCTGAAACAATGTGATTGACTAGTAGCAATTATAAACTGGCAGTGAAGGATCTTAATAATTTTCCCAGCATCCCAATGGTGGGTCAACCCTGTAAAAATACAGCTGCCAGTTCTTTAGCTGGTGTTGGCTTTCATTCCCATTGAGCTTTTTTTCCCCCAGAAATGCGATGCTCCAAGCAATCTTTTTTGCATAGTATCGCTGGTAGCAGCCAAAAGTTATTTTCCAAAAAAAGAACTACTCCCAAGCCAGGCATTTGGTTCCAAATGACTCTGCTGCGGGGAGAGAGAAGAATTGGATTCCCATTCTGCCAGTTTATTTATATTTATTGATTTATTTGCAGGATTTCTATGGTCCCCTATCTCCTGTGATGATTCTAGGCAGCTCACAACAATCCATAAAGCATTGTTAAATGCAAAGAATCCCTTTTACCCTGAGGGCCAGATCAATCATCCTTGCAACTCAATTCCCATCCTAGCTCAAAGCTTGGAGGAAGATCCAGGTCTTTGCAGGCCTACTAAAGACTAAAAGAGTAGGAATCCTTTGGATCTCAAGTGGGAGGCCATTCCAAAGGGTTATGTCAGTCTCCAAGAAGGCAAGTCTTCAAGATCCCATCAGGTAGCAACATTTAAGGTGTGGGTGGGACTTCCAGCACACCTATCTTATCTAACCTAGAAGTGTAGAAAGATACTTTCAGGGTGAAGTGGTCTCACAAGTAACCTGGACTTGTGTCATGTAGGGCTTTAAAGGTGATAACCAGCACATTGAATGGCACCTGGAAAACAATAGGGAGCCAGTGCAGCTCGTACAGCAGGAGTGTTATTTGAGTGAACTGCAGGGCACCCAAAATTGCTCATGCAATTCACAACCGACACACCCGCAGTTCACCAAGTTAAAAGAAAGATGCACAGAATAGGCATATCCGCACTTGTAATTTGCAGACACCCTGCTTTGTATATAAACTACTTGATGACTTCTTAAAACACTTCCTGAGTTTTCTACTTCCTGTTTTGTTTTGTTTTTTGCAAACAGGAGCATCTCTTTAGAACAGGGATCTCCAAACCTGACAAATTCAAGACTTGTGGACTTCAATTCCCAGAATTCCTCAGCCAGCCATGTGCTGACTAAGGAATTCTGGGAGTCGAAGTCCACAGGTCTTAAAGTTGCCAAGTTTGGAGAATTAACACCAAAAAAAATGATGTCCTCATCATCATGAAGAATTGGAATGCTAAAGTAGGAAGCCAAAAGATAAACAGAATAACAGGCAAGTTTGGCCTTGGAGTTCAAAATGAAGCAGGGAACAGGTTGGTGGAATTTTGTCAAGAGGATACGATGGTCACAGCAGACACTCTTTTCCAACAACCCAAGAGATGGCTCTTGGACATGGACATCACCAGACGGTCAACACAGAAATCAGATTGACTATGTGCTCTACAACCAAAGATGGAGACTGTACCAGGAGCTGACTGTGGCTCAGATCATGAGCTTCTCATTGCAAAATTTAGACTTAAACTGAAGAAAGTATGGGAAAAGCACTAGGCCACTCAGTATGAACTAAATCATATCCCCGATGAATATACAATAGAGGTGACAAATAGATTTAAGGAATTAGATCTGATAGACAGAGTGCCTGAAGAACTATGGAGAGAGGTTCGCAACATTGTACAACAGGTAGCAACTAAAACCATCCCAAAGAAAAAGAAATGCAAGAAAGCAAAATGGCTGACTGAGGAAGCTTTACAAATAGCTGAGGAAAGAAGGGAAGCGAAAGGCAAGGGAGAAAGAGAAAGATATACCCAACTGAATGCAGAATTCCAGAGAATAGCTAGAAGATATAAGAATGCCTTCTTAAACGAACACTGCAAAGAAATAGAAGAAAACAATAGAATAGGAAGGACCAGAGATCTCTTCAAGAAAATTGGAGATATGAAGGGAATGTTTCATGCAAAGATGGGTGTGATAAAGGACCAAAATGGCAGGAACCTAACAGAGGCAGAAGAGATTAAGAAGAAATAGCAAAATTACACAGAAGAATTATACAAAAATGAGCTTAACGTCCCTGATAACCATGATGGGGTGGTCACTGACCTCGAGCCAGACATCCTGGAATGTGAAGTCAAATGGGCCTTAGGAAGTCTGAGCAACAACAAAGCTAGTGGGGGTGATAGTATCCCAGCTGAGCTATTCAATATCTTGAAAGATGATGCAATAAAAGTGCTACACTCAATTTGCCAGCAAATCTGGAAAACTCAACAGTGGCTACAGGATTGGAAACATCAGTTTAAATTCCAATTCCAAAGAAGGGCAGTGACAAAGAATGTTCAAACTACCACACCATTGCACTCATTTCACATGTTAGCAAAGTTATGCTCAAAATCCTACAAGCTAGGCTTCAGCAGTATGTGGACTGAGTACTACCAGAAGTACAGGAAGGAATTCCGAAGAGGCAGAGGAACTAGAGATCAGATTGCCAATATACACTGGATCATGGAGAAAGCAAGGGAGTTCCAGAAAAACATCTACTTCTGCTTCATTGACTATGCTAAAGCCTTTGATTGTGTGGGTCACAACAAATTGTGGCAAGTTCTTAAAGAGATGGGAGTACCAGACCATCTTATTTCTCTCTTGAGAAACCTATATGCAGGTCAAGAAGCAACAGTGAGAACTGGACATGGAATCACTAATTGGTTCAAAATTGGGAATTATCTTTTTAAAAATCTTTTTCTTATCTTTTCTAATGTGGCAATTGAAGAGGTCTTGTTAATCCACATCTTAAGTTACCTAAGTGTTTCCAATAATGGATCATTACTATTTTAGCTGCTAAATTGAAGTAGATAATACATTCCTTATTTAAGCTTGAGATTTAATCCCATGAATAGGAGTACAATGGTAAGACTGTATTCATTTCTTTGTTTAGAAATAATGCTCATTGCCCCCAGAACTTTATAGGTAATCCTTGACTTATAAACTTAATGGAGTAGGTTTCTTATGGTCATAAGTAACGACAGTTGTAAAACAGATTGCCCATTTGATTGACCTATTCGATTATAAAGCATCCACAGCAGTCATTAAGAAAGCCAATTGCTCGCTATATTCTGGTGTTCCCAAAAATGGAAGTAAATGCTGTTTTTTGTCAAAAACATCATAAAATGTGCTCATGTTACTGTGGGACATTGCAACTGGCTGTATCTGTGGCCAAGTGTCTGAAATGCAGTCATGTGACCAGTGTGGGATTCAATTTTTTTTACTACCGATTCTGTGGGCATGGCTTGGTGGGCGTGGTGTGGCTTGATAGATGTGGCTTGGTGGGCATGGCAGGGAAGGATACTGCAAAATCTCCACTCCTTCCCCATTCCTGGGGGAAGGTTACTGCAAAATCCCCATTCCCTCCCCACCCCACTAACCTGCTTTCCAGCTCTGTTCTCCTGTGCAGGGTAACAAAAGAAGATGCAGCCAATCAGCTGGGACTCAATGGCAGGCAGAGAATAGATGGGGGTGGGCCCAGTCAGAGGTGATATTTGCCGGTTCTCCAAACAACTCAAAATTCCCGCTACCAGTTCTCCAGAACTGGTCAGAACCTACTGAATGCCACCTCTGCATGTGACTCTGGAGAACTTGGAACTTCAGAACTGGGTTGTTATCATCCCGGGAGGTCCATTGTAACTTTGAACAGTCCTAAGTGATTGGTCACAAATCAAGGAGTAACTGTATACCTTGAAGGTATAACTTTATCACATGGCCATCACAAACGAAAGGAAGAGCCACTTTTGGATGACATCTCCAACATTTGGAAGAATAATTACAATGTAAGTGTATGTATGTATAGGTACAGGTGTATTTACAATATATTTGTATGTATTTAAGGTGTGTATATAGGCAGACACACATACAACTTATTTACGCGGTGGCTCAGTGGCTAAGATGCTAAGCTTGTTGATCAGAAAGGTTGGCAGTTTGGCAGTTCGAATCCCTAGCACTGTGTGACGGAGTGAGCTCCTGTTACTTGTCCTAGCTTTTGGCAACCTAGCAGTTCGAAAGTATGTAAAAATGCAAGTAGAAAAATAGGGACCACTTTGGTGGGAAGGTAACAACGTTCTGTGTGCCTTCAGGCATTTAGTCATTCCGGCCACATGACCATGGAGATGTCTTCAGACAGCGATGGCTCTTCAGCTTTGAAACAGAGATGAGCTGGAAACGAGTAGTGCACATGCGCAAGGGGAACCTTTACTTTTACCTAAGGTGTGTGTATATAGACACAATCACATACAACTTATTTACATAACTGTGTATATTCACAGAGATGCACACACACACACATACATAGACACATATAAGCCAATATATGTGTTTTCTTTTATCCCATGTTACAGAAAACAAATTCAGACCCACAGCATTTCTATTACTACCAGGGCTTAAAAAGATACTACCGTAGCTCAGTAGGAGACATAGTTCAATCAAAAACCAATTAATTATAAGAGCCAAACTCTTATAATTTCTTTGTTTTATCTTAGAAAAACCAGCTGCGAAGAGTCAAGCAATGATGGAGAGGAACTATATTTAGTTGGTGATTGTGAGAAGGAAGAGGTAGGCAGGACATGAATTCCCACCCAAGCCTCTTTTGGTTTGAGACTCCTGTTTGTTCCTGCAGTAAGAAATTGTGTGTTTACAGGTCAAAGGGAGGCAATAGGAACATCTGTGATTTTGATGTCTGTGTGCATGTGTGTATAAAAACACAAATGTCCAGTTCTCTGCAACAGTGGTGAGATTCAGAAATTTTTACTACCGGTTCTGTGGTCATGGCATGATGGGTGTGGCAGGGGAAGGATACTACAAAATCCCCATTCCCTCTCCACCCCACTAAACCTGCTTTCCTGCTCCATACTCCTGTGCAGGGGAATAAAAGAAGACCCAGCCAATCAGATGGGACTCAATGGGAGGCAGAGAATAGATGGGGGCAGGGCCAGTCAGAGGTGGGATTTGCCGGTTCTCTCAAAATTTCCGCTACCGGTTCTCCAGAACTGGTCAGAAACTGCTGAATACTACCTCTGGTCTGCAAGGAGTATAAATCCTTCCATTCCACACCATCCAGTTAGAGCGGAAGAAGCTTCTTGGATGAGAAGCAAAACATCTTCAAAGAAAAACCAAGAAGTCCAGTTGCCTCTTGAAAAAAGCACCTGTGGAACAACCATCTATGAGAATCTCCATAGATGTGTATAAAAACAATTATATGGGACCATAGAAGTGAAAGTCTCCCCTATTTCAGGTGTATTGCACATACATACAACAAGACAAGGCTTTGATTATGCAGTGGTAGCCATCACTGTGGCTTTATCTTCTCATTCCTGGGTGTTCCTGGGGGGGAAGGAAAGGGATCATAAATTTGGGGAACATCTCTAAGGGCCTACAGCTCATTCCTCAGGCTTCTTCACCTATGTTACCTAGGTGAGATGAGCAGAGTAGAAATCGGATGGATAAATAAATAAAGGAGTAAATACCAGGTACTTTTTCACTCATTGGCCCAGCTCCAACCTCCGTGATCCATCTCCCCCAAAGGCCACCCAGGATGAGGAGCAAAGTGGAAGTGCCCACTCTCTTCCCTCCCTGGGGTGGGCGGCTGAAGGTCCACCTCCCAACCACCATCTTGGCAGTTCCTCGGGTTTTGAAAAAGTTCCGCCATGATGTCATAATGGAACCCACTGGAAGAGCCAGTGGCTGGAGGGAATTCAGGCCGTTCCCACAGCTCTGCGCGCCTCCCACCCCGGTACGAAATAACACAGGTCAACTTTTCCAGCCCTGATCCGATTCCAAGGAGAAATTGGGGGATCAGGATGGGGGAGTGGGAGAGGGATGGTTACACTCAAGCTCAGAAGTAGGGAGTTTCAGGTGGTGACAAAGGGAATTAAAATCAGTTGAATTCAACCCTCTTTTGCAATCAGGAGTAGTTAACCTCTAGATCTCATGTAACAAAGCAGAGTTTCATTTGTCTCCCGACTGAACAACAAGCCATTTGTCTCAGAGCTGCTAGGCTGAAGTACAGCTTTAAAAATAATAATTGCATTTTTAAAATAAGAAGTTATTGCTCTAGGGAGCTATAGCTTCTTAGAACACCCTTAAGGATTTTTTGCATAAAGCAGGAAAAAAGTGAACTTACCATTTTTGGTTTCGATAATTAGACAGGATAGATTATAGAAAGAAAAGAGTGGTAAATTTATAATCAGACTTATAGTAGCTGAAAAGAAGATAAAAAACCACTTTGTTTCTTTTTTCTTTCTAAATTTTCTTTTATGGTACTGTTTTTTAAAAAAAATGGATTTAAGCTTGGATGTCTCTCTTTTTCTTTTTTTTTCTCCTTACTCTCTATTAGTTTGCATTAGCTTTTAACCTTTGTTTTTAACTTTTAATAAAATATGCAATAAATAAATTTAAAAACACCTATCACTGTCTTGAGCCATTCTTTTGCCACTTCCAGCCTTTCCTGCTGAGTTACAGAGCTGTAAATTGGTGCTTAAACTACCGATATTGTTTAAGCAGCAAAAGTTTAGTAATCAGGAAGTTTAGCAATAGAACTTAGGCCACTTCACAGTCCTCTTTAAGCAGTTTAGGGCATTCCAGGCGTTGACCACTCTGTTGCTGAAGTTGTATTTTATGCAATCAAGTTTGGAGCTGTTTACCTTGAATTTGTATCGGTTGTTTGCCCATGTATTGGTGTGATTGAAGCTGAAGAAGTTGTTGACAGGCAAGATGTTATAGCAGACCATTTTGTGAACTATGCTTAGATCGGACCGCAGAGCAGCACATTGTCCAGGCCCAAAATTTTGAGTCTGGAGGCATAATTCCCCTCTTCCCCAACCCAGAAGCAAATTCCCCTCTTCCCCAATCGAGAACTGTTAAGTTTGGGCAATGAGAGGCTGAACCAGAGCATGAATGCAACAAGTATTTTATTATAACAATAAAGGGCTGACCGTGCTTGCCACGCCTGGAACTGGCTCGCAGCAATCAGCAACTGGTTGGACCCCGCAGCCCGCTTTTATAGCTGGCTGCTGGGAAGAACCAACCAATGGGTGAAAGGGAAAGGTCGCCCACGCAAGGGGACTGGACCTGAGTGAGAACTCCTAGAGTCCTCAGGACATAACACCCCTTCCCCCCAGATGCGAACATGCATAGTCCTTGAGGTAGACAGGGGGCTTGTGTTGGCGCCCGGAACGGCGCAGCTCGGGAACATTGTCTGTCCATTCAGGGTCAGTCTGTGATGGTAGAGCCGGCAGAGTGTCACCAACGCGCTCTCCGGCTCGGGCATCCCCGGGACTCGCAGGGCTGGTTACTGGGGACGAGCTCCCGTGGACTGGATCGGGCTGGTCAACCCTCTGGGCGCTGTTGTCCGAGTTCGGGCTGACGGGAACGACTGTAGATGCGAACTGGTCGTTGGGCACGATGTGGCTGTGAGGCGAATGAGGAGGTTCCCCTTCGTCTGGTGACTCTGGATCCCTGCTGGCAAGGGTGCTGAGGCGCCTCCGCAGTTGGTCTATGTGCCTCCTCCAGACGCGGCCATCCTCCAGCCTGACCCTATACGACCTCGGCCCGGTGATGGCTATGACTTCGCCTGGAATCCATAGTGGGTCCCCAGCGAAGTTCCTCGCGAATACTGGCTCCTGTAACATAAAATGTCTAACCCCCGATGAGGAAGCAAGGGGAGAGTCAGGGCAGTATTGTGGGTGAAGTCTGTCCAATACAGTCCTCAGGCGCCGGCCCATCAGGAGCTCCGCTGGGGACTTATTGGTGACTGAACAAGGGGTTGAGTGCTGGCTCATCAGGAACCGCGAGAGTTTGTGGTGCCAGTCATCCCTGCTGAACCTGGCGAGGGCTTCTTTAGTGGTCCTGACGGCTCTTTCAGCCAACCCATTACTGGCAGGATGAAATGGGGCTGTGAAAATGTGGCGGATACCCAGGTTGGCAGCGAAACGGCTGAACTCGATCGATGCGAACTGTGGGCCATTGTCGGAGACAATGGAGTCGGGTAGTCCGTGTGTTATGAACAGGCGCGTTAACACGTTGGTGATTGCTAGTGTGGTGGTCGTGGATAGCTGTGCTACGTCAATCCATTTGGAATAGGCGTCCACGACCACTAGGAACATCTTCCCATGCAAGGGGCCGGCCAGATCGATATGAATTCTAGACCAAGGGGCGCTGGCGCTCTCCCATCTGGTAGGGGTGGCAATGGGGGGAGCAGGACGGGATTCCTGACAGATGTTGCAGGAACTTACCCAATTGACAATGTCCTCGTCGAGACCCGGCCACCACACGTAGCTGCGTGCTAATGCCTTCATTCTCACGATGCCAGGGTGTCCCTCGTGCAACGCCTCCAGGACTCGGGTACGCAGCGAGGTCGGGATGACCACTCGAGTGCCCCATAGTAGACAACCCTGCAAACTGGACAGCTCCTGCATGCGAGTCTTAAAGGGTGTGAATTTGTTTTCAACGTTGCCACCCGGCCACCCCCTCCTCACCCAGTCGAGCACCTGGGCGAGCGTTTGGTCTGCCTTGGTTTTAGCAGCAATGTCAAGGGCAGTGATGGGCAGGTCCAACTGGGTGATCTCGAAAATAGCGTTGACAGGAGCGGGGTCTTCAGCCGGAGCGGGTAAGGGGCAGCGACTGAGAGCGTTGGCGTGGGACAGTGTTTTGCCCGGGCGGTGTATAAGTTTGTAGGAGTAGGCTGCTAGGAAGAGTGTCCACCTTGTCATCCTAGGGGAAAGGACCTGAGGGGTCTGTTTGTCCCCGGCCAGTATGCCCAGGAGGGGCTTGTGGTCCGTAACCAGTTCGAAAAAATGGCCAAAAAGAAATTCGTGAAATTTTTTCACGGCCGCAACAGCTGCTAGGGCTTCCTTGTCGATCTGGCTGTAATTGCGCTCCGTGGCAGAGAGCGTCCTTGAGAAAAAGGCGATGGGAGCCTCGGCGCCATTGGGAAGTCTGTGACTAAGGACCGCCCCAATTCCAAAAGGGGATGCGTCTGCTGCCAGTACTAAAGGAAGGTTAGGGTCGAATTGGATAAGCACCGCCTCCGACGTGAGTAGTGATTTGACGGCGTTAAACGCCTGGTCTTCTTTGTGCCCCCAGTGCCAAGGTGACTTTTTATCCAGTAATCTGTGTAGGGGTTCGGCTACTGAGGCTTTATGGGGCAAGAAGGATGCGTAAAAGTTCAGCAGCCCCAAGAAAGCTTGTAGCTCAGTTTTGGAGGTTGGAGTGGGGGCCTCGTGGATTGCCCTAACCTTGGACTCCAGGGGGTGAATGCCAGAGGCGTCAATTTTATAACCCAGAAAGTCCACCTGTCTAGTGGCAATGGCACATTTTTCTTTTTTCAACTTGAGGCCATGCTGTCTGAACCGCTCTAACACTGCTCGCACTCTCTGGAAGAGTTGGGGTCTGTCCCTGGCCGAGACTAAGATGTCGTCGAAGTAGGGTACTACACCAGGGAGGCCCTGTAAAATCCGCTCCATGAGGGATTGAAAAATACCTGGGGCAACACTAACGCCAAATTGGAGACGCTTGCATCGGAAGGCACCCCTGTGAGTGACGATGGTCTGGAGTTCCGCTGTTTGGTTATCAACAGGGAACTGCTGATATGCTTGAGACATGTCCAATTTAGCAAAAATACTGCCTGGCTCGAATGTGTGCAATAAATGCTGAATGACGGGCACAGGGTAAGCGCTAACTTGTAAATATTTATTGATTGTTGTCTTGTAGTCCGAGCAAATTCTCAGGCTACCGTCTTTTTTGAGGGGTGTGACAATGGGCGTCTCCCACTTGGCGAAATCTGTTGGCTCAATGACCCCTTGTTTTAATAGTTTATCCAATTCAGCGTCTAGTTTTGGCCGAATAGCGAATGGGACTCTACACAGTTTTAGTCTGATTGGGACTGCCTGGGGGTCAACTGAGAATGAGATGGGGGTTCCATTATAACACCCCAGCTCCTCGCTGAACACATCTGCGTAGTCAGCGAATAAGGAGTCAGTGTCTAAGGTTGAGACAGCATGGACTCCTGTTAGCCCTAGGCCGAGGTGGGGAAACCAATCGAGCCCCAATAAGGTGGGTAGATTGCCGTTAACTACCACTAGAGGTAGGTGACCTTTAAAAGTTCTAAAACTGACAAGGAACTTGCCTCTGCCGATCACAGGAATGGTCTTCCCCTGGTAGTCCTTCAGGCCAAACTGGCATCTTTGAAGCCGGCTAGTAGATAGGCTGGGGTGGAGTCTCTTGAGGGTGTTCCACGAAATTATTGAGAGCGCTGACCCTGTGTCAACCTCCATGTGGCACGGTTTACCTTCTAGGGAAACGGAGAGAGAAATTTTACTAACAGTGTGGCAAGTGCGCTTGGCAAGGCGGTGCGTGCGACAGTTTAATACTTGCCTCTGCGGTCCCGAGTGCGAGGGAGGGTGTCTTTGTGCTGCGCTTTGGGGGGCTTGGCAGACTCTCGCGATGTGCCCCCTTTTATGGCAGTGGTTGCAGGTGGCTCCTTTAAACTTGCAGGTGGCCCTTTGATGCGATCCCCCACAGGCTAGGCACAGGGTGATGTGCTTGGGTGGACCGGTGTTTTCTTGTTTGGCCCCTACCTGCGGCCATCTGTCGTTGGCGAGGCGGTGGACGTCGTTTTCATCACTGAGGGTTTCCTCTGCTACCACCTCCTCGGAGTGGACTGGGAGTGATGTCAGCTTGGCACTTGGGCCCTGTATTTCGGTGGCTGAGTTCGTTGCCAGCTCGGCTGCCAAGGCCTCCTCGACCGCTTGTGCGAGGTTGAGGTCTTTTTTTGCGAGAAGGCGCCTCTGTAGGTGGAGGTCCTTGACCCCGCAGACTAATTGATCGAGGAGCATGTCCTCCAGGTAGGTTCCAAACCCGCAATGCAGTGCTGCTGTTCTGAGAGCGGCCATATATTGATTGATGGTCTCTTTACTCGATTGCTTCCTCATACGGAAAGTGAACCTCCGGGCGATCTGTGAGGGCCTGGGAGCATAGTGGTTAGTGAGGATCTCAAGCAACTCGGACCACGGAACGTTTTTCAACTCCCTTGGAGCTACGAGCGCTGCGGCCGTATCGTAAACGGTGGCTCCGCAGTAGATTAGGAAATAGGATTTTTTCCGATGCTCTCCCGCATCCGCCAGGCCGACCGCATCGATGTAATGATTGAAGCGGTTCTTATACGATTCCCACTTCTCTTCATCTGGTTTGAACGCCGGGAATACTGGATTGGAACTCATGGTGCTGGGACCGGCTGAGCTACCTGTGGAAAAATCTCTCTGGGACAACGGGCAAGGTTTTAGTGCTCGTGGTATGCAAGTGATTTCAGCTCTGGAGAGGCTTTTCGCTATCCTCTCTCTCTCTCTGGGTTAACCACGTTGGCTGTTAGCCGTTGGTGGTGTCTAGATTCGCGCCAGTGTGGGCGTTAGTGACTTCGCTACAGCGCTGTGCTGTGTCTCTCTTAGGTTTGAAATTCAAATGACAACCGTTTGAATTTCGCGCCTGATACAGAGCGGCTGCGGCTCGCAGCGCTTCACTTTCCCTGTAGCTGGGCTAACAAGCGGCTACAGACGCTTCTAACTTTCGAACCTGACCGCTTTCTCTGGCTGCGGATCAGTGTTCGCTTCTCTTCGCTTGCTGACCGCTTTCTCTGTCGGCGGATCAGCGTTTGCTCTTTTTGTGTGCTGACCGCTCTCTCTGGCTGCGGATCAGCGTTGCTCTTAATGCCGGCCGATCGCTCTCTCTCTGGCTGCGGATCGGCGGCTAGTGACTCAGCGGTTGCATGGTGCTACTGGTAGCCATCCCATCCTCGTTGCCAGTGTTACGTTTGAGCAATGAGAGGCTGAACCAGAGCATGAGTGCAACAAGTACTTTATTATAACAATAAAGGGCTGACCGTGCTTGCCACGCCTGGAACTGGCTCGCAGCAATCAGCAACTGGTTGGACCCCGCAGCCTGCTTTTATAGCTGGCTGCTGGGAAGAACCAACCAATGGGTGAAAGGGAAAGGTCGCCCACGCAAGGGGACTGGACCTGAGTGAGAACTCCTAGAGTCCTCAGGACATAACAAGAACCCTCTCTTGACTTTCCTGACAGGAAACCTCCAGATATATATATTATAAACAGTTTTGGTTTCAAGACCTACAAATCTACAAAACAGAAACTAGGAAGCATTTCAGAAAAGGAGAAGAAAAGCTTCTCCCAAACAGTCTTGTGACTTCAGTCCCTTGTTATCAAGGGCACTGATCTGCAAGTTTTTTTGTGGATTCCTCTTGTTCATCATTGTTTTGTTTTTCTTGTTTCCGTTCGCAGGCCTGCCGATCTACAGCTGGTTTTGTGGGTGAAGTCACTTTGCAAAGAGATCCCAGGCTATGCTGTGATTCATCACTGCTTTGGTTTTCTTGTTCACTTTCCAGGCCAAGCTAGCTGGGGTGTGCTGAATGCTTAACAATTCGGGCCAGGCTTTGTTGGAAGACATGTCTATCTGGGTTCAGTTCCAAGTGGGGAGAAAGACACTGGAAACAGGGAGGCTATTTGGAAAGATGAATTAATGGTAGACAGTAAGGACCACATGATTCGAGGTCCTGGGCAAAAAAAAGCACATGGATGAGAGAGGGGGAGAGATTTATAACCTTTGTCAGGCTTTGAACTTGCTTCCTGTTCCTGTGGCAAGAAACGTCTCCTGATTGGTTGTCAGACTCCCATGTGGCCATGCAGGGGTAACTTTGTAAGTTGTCTTGAGTCCCAGGGTTGGTTGAATCTTGCTGGGGGACGTGATGAAGGGGCTTTGAAAAACTCTTATTATGGCTTAATGGCTTTGTCCTGGTTTGGATCTTGAGTGAGGTCTAATCCTATCATGTACTGAGGATGAAGGTT
Organism: Pseudonaja textilis; assembly: GCF_900518735.1. The sequence goes on along the minus strand of NW_020769445.1, from coordinate 1,193 downwards.
TTTTGTCTTGTAGATAAGATGCAGAGGTGGGTATTCAGCAGGTTCTGACCAGTTCTGGAGAACCAGTAGCGGAAATTATAAGTAGTTCGGAGAACCAGCAAATACCAATCTCTGACTGGAGATTTTACAGTATCCTTCCTTCCCCTGCCACGTCCACCAAGCCATGGCCACAGAACCGGAAGTAAAAAAAATTGGAATCCCACCACTGATAAGATGGCATCAAAATATCTTCTGGGGTTATTAAGAAAGGTGGGGGCTGCTTTCCAAGAGCGTGTTTCTCCTTTTCTCATCCAGTGACTTATACTATTCTGTCTTTTTGATATTTCCTAGAATATTTCATTCTTCTAGGAGAAGGGTGGGTGCTAACTTTCTACAGTTTTAAAACATACATTTGAAGATTCACTGCAGATCAGAGTGGACTTCATTAGCCACCCATTTCGCTTTCCCAGCACCCCCAGATTTTAAAGGGGGAGAGGACGATGGATGCACCAAACCCCTGATGTTCTCTGCAAAGTACTACCCAGTCAACCTGCAGGGTGGAAGTGAGTGGAGATGTCACAATATAGATACACCTAAGCCAGTTTTTCCTCTTCCATTCCTTCATGTTAAACAGAGAAGAAATGAACACGATGGGTTTAGTTTCTCCTTTCTGGGGCCAAGATCTGAAATAGAGCAATCCAGAATTCACTGTATGATTTGTGGATGGCAGAAAGAGTTTGGCTGGGCTTACATAGAACGGCATTTAATTTTGTTTTTTTTAAATGCATCTAATTTGTAACTTTGGTTTAACTTTTAAAAGTAGCCATTTGGGATTTCATCAAGTAGCAAATCTCAGTTTCTCGCTGGAAGCTAATTACACTGGGCAGGGGTTTGCAAGGCAGAGGCGGCATCCAGCAGGTTCTGACCAGTTCTGGAGAACCGGTAGTGGAAATTTTGAGTAGTTTGGTGTTAAGTGGGTGCTCTGAAGGAAGAGGCAGGGCTCACTAGTGCAGGTAAACCTTTTATTTTTAAGATCCGGCAGAAAAAGTGGCAGAGCCGTAGCCAGTGCCAGCTTTTAAGGCCGGCACTGTTCAACACTTCAGCCACTGACAGGGCTTTATTCCTCTTCCCAGTGGCTCAGCCAATGAGTGGAGTCTGACATCACTCCTACTGAATATTAATTACAACATGATGCAGCGTCAGGCATATTTAAT